>CAUYQV010013495.1:0-52491 GCA_963574575.1 Galagoides demidoff
GGAACTATTTTCATGAAATTTACACTTTAAAAAACTATATATCTGTGTGTGTGAATGTCTCAAGAAAACCAATTTTAATGCATTTTGTCTGTTATGTCTTTTTTTTTTAAATTTTTTTTTTATTTCAATGCTTTATTTGAACTTATTACTTTGAAGGTTTTTTTTTTTTGTTTTTTTTTTTTTTTATTACTTATTCCTCCTGTAGTGTTTTCTTGCCCCCCGGTATAGTTGGGATCACAAGGTCCGGCTGTCTCGTTGTCCTGTTGTTGTTGTACTAGAGACGGGGTCTCACACTGGCTCAATTGGCTCAGGGGGGTCTTAGCTGGTCTCGAACCTCTGAGCACAGGTGATCCGCCCGCCTCGGCCTCCCACAGCGCTGGGACAACAGGCGTGCGCCATCACGCCCGGCCCAGTGGACATCTTTAATCCTTTTGCCACTGTGGAAGTTGGAATTTGATGAAAATTTTCTGTGTGAGTTTACTTATGTGGTGGAAGATTGTGCTCGTAATTATGGAAGATAGGTCTGAGAATATCCTGTAGGGCTGGTTTAGTTATAGCAAATTTCTTCAACGTGTGAATGTCATTAAAGTATTTAATTTCTCCATCATAAATTAAACTCAGTTTAGCTGGATACAGGATCCTGGGTTGAAAGTTATTTTGTTTTAGTAGGTTAAACATCGATGACCACCCTCTTCTAGCCTGGAAGTTTTCAGAAGACAGATCTGCAGTCATTCTAATATTCTTCCACGTGTAGGTTATAGTTTTTTTATGTCTAGCTGCTTTCAGAATTTTCTCTTTCATATTAACTTTAGGGAAGTTAATTATGATGTGCCTGGGGCATGTCTTGTTTCGGTTGAGTTGTGCTACAGTTCTGAAACTGCTAACTGAATTTCAGACTCTCTTGGCATGTCTAGAAAGTTCTCTTTCATAATTTCATGAAGTAGATCCTCTGTGCTTTGTGAAGCCACATTGTCACCTTCAGGGATTCCTATAAGATGAATATTAGTTTTCTTCGAATTGTCCCAGAGCTCTCTGAGAGAGTGATCATTTTTTCTCTCCATTTCTCTTCTTCCTTGCATGGTTGGGCATATTCTGAAGCTTTGTCTTCAATGTCAGAGATCATTTCTTCTGCTTGCTCCATTCTGTTACTGAGGGATTCTACCATATTTTTCAGACCTTTAAGGGCTGCAACCTCTTTCCTCAGTGTTTCAAAATCTTTGGTTATCTTATCTTTGAAATTGTTGAATTTTTGAGACATCTTTTGAATAATTTCTTGAAATTCTAATTCCCTCCTTTCTTCCATTCTGTTAATCTTAATGTGATCCAAATTCTGAACTCGATTTCTGACATCTCAGCCATCTGTTTATGGATGGGATCTTCAATTGCATCTGCCCCATCCTTCCTTGGGGGAGTTGATCTACTCTTGAATTACCAGAGTTTTTCTGCTGATTCCTCCCCATGCTGAATTTACACTGTGTGGTGTCCATACCAGAACTTTTCAGTCAGTGGTCTCCACCAGAGAAGATTCAGGCTGCCTCTGGTTGCCCAGAGAGGCAAAGCTTGTCTTTCTGGAAGAGCCTCAGGGGTATGGGCTTTGTCATTCCCACTGCTGTGGCTACCGTTCTTCATCATGGGGTACTGCTGTTCTAGTATGGTTCCCTTTCAGCTGACTGTCCTCTGGTAGTTCTCAGGTGGCTAGCCAGGGATGCTGAGGACATACAGTTCTGGCTGTTCTAGGCCCACCTGGTGCAGGTACCTGGAATGGGGAGCTCGTCCGCCATTACCCGCAGGACACGTGTGGCTCTATGAAACTGTTCTGGGCCCACCTGGAGCTGAGAACTCCTCTGCCACTGGCTGTGGGTTGCGTGTGGCTCTACCAAGCAGTTCTGAGCCCACCTAGTTCTGGTGCCTGGAGCAGGAAACTCCACCACTGCCTGTGGGACTCACGTGGCTCTAGTAAACAGTTTTGGGCCAGCCCCTGGGGGGCATGCGTGCATCTAGCAAACAGTTCTGGGCCCACCCAGATTGGGGGACTCCTCTGCCATCACTTGTGGGACATGCGTGGCACTGGCAAGTAAATCCAGTGCGGGAGACTGGAGCGGGGAACACCTTTGCCGCTGCCCACGGGATGTTTGTGCCTCTAGCAAACAGTTCTGGGCCTGCCTGGAGTGGGGGACTCCTATATTATGGCTTGTGGGTCACATGCAGCTCTAGCAAGTTCTGGGCTCGAGCAGAGCTGGGGACTCCTCCACTATTGCCTGTGGGATGCGCGTGGCTCTAGCAAAAAGTTCTGGGCCTGTGTGGAGTGGGGGACTTCTCCGCTGCCACTTGCGGGTTGCATGCAGCTCTAGCAAGCAGTTCTGAGCCAGCTCGGCCAGGGTGCCTAGAGCAGGGAACCTCTCTGCTGCTGCCCACAGGACGCGCGCGTGTTCTAGCAAGGAGTTCTAGGCTTTCCCAGAGTGGGGGACTCCTTCACCAGCCAGCCACCGCAGGGTGCACGTGGCTTTAGCAAGCAGTTCTGGGCCTGCCCAGAGCGGAGGCCTCCTCCGCTGCTGCCTGCAGGATGCATGAAGCACTAGCAAGCAGATGTGGGCCTGCCCGGAGTAGGGGACTCCTCTGCTGCCTCATGCTGGGTGCACATAGCTCTAGCAAGCAGTTCGGTGCCTGCTGGGCATGGGAGACTCCTCAGCTGCCCTCCAGGGGTGCATGTGTCTCTAGCAAGCAGTTATAGGTCCGCCTGGAGCAGTGGACTCCTCTGCCTGCAGGGCGTGCGTGGCGCAAGGAAGTAGTTCTGGGGCCTTCTGTGCAGGTGCCTGGAATGGCGGACTCCTCCACCACTTCCGGTGGAATGCACAAGGGTCTAGCAGGTCTCTAGCTCCTGTACTGGAACTGGGCACTTGGTCTCACAGGGGTGTGGGACGCTGCTCTTGTGCTCCCCCTCACTGTCTCTGGAGGCAAGGGGGAAGGGAGGACTGGAAATTCAAAATGGCAGTGAAAACGTTTATTTGGGTTTTTTGCCAGGTGAGAGAGTGTTTAGAATCTCAGCAGGGTCCCTCTAGGGAAGCAGACCCCCCTTCCTGTGGTTCTCACATGTGGGGGTGAGATAATAGGTCCTCAGTTCACCACTTGCCTGTAGAAAACTTATAGGAGCAGATGAAGAAAAAAGAAAGAGAAAACCACAACTTTCTTGGGGGGAGGGGATGGACACTTTTCCTTTGGGATGTATTACATACCTGTAAATTGCTTTCTTGGAGTCTCAACTTGCCTCCTCTGAGGTGACCTGCAGATAATCCTCTTCTCTCTCGGCTGGGCTCCCAATTTTCAACTTTATTGTGTATTTTCCAGACATTATCCTTCCCTCTGAATGGAAGCTTCTGTCATAAGCTGGCACCTATTGGCCATCTTGCCCCTCTCTTCCAATAGTTTATTTTCTTTAGGAAATTAATTTATTTTCTTTTTTCCTTTTGTTGAGATTTTTTTATTTATATACTCAACCTGGGTTTTGCGGGGGGGGGGGGGTGTGTGTGAGAAATATTAATTATCCAACTTTATTTTCAGTTGCAAAGAGGGAATCAGTTACAGATGAGTAAGTTATGGATATCTAATGTGCAGCACAGTGACTATAGTTAATAATATTGTATTATTTATTTATAATTTGCTAGGAGAGTAGACCTTGTGTCCTCACCAAACCCCAGCACACACATGGTAACTATAGTGGTGGTGAATGTTTTGATTAATTGATTGTGGCAAGCATTAAACAATATATGTCATCAAATCACATTGTGCATCTCAAATACATCAACTTTTGTCCAGTACTCAGATATGAAAATGCATCTACTGCATTGAAAAAAAAAAATGAGTTAGTCACATAAACTCTACTTTGGAAGCAATTTGTTTTCCTCAAAATTTTAAATTCTGCTTTCCTCATATATTGAGTTTTTATATATACTTGGTCTTTTTTAGACTCTGAATTCTGTTTCATTGATTATCTCATATATTTCTGTGCTAAGATCTCATTATTAGAATCACTGTTGGAATATAGTATTTTTTAATATGTCCTGTTCTTTGGGGGGAAGCTGTAGCTGTTAGAAAATTCTCATGTATGTCAGGGCTCGTGCCTCAACTCTCAGCCATTTGGGAGGCAAAGGAAGGAGGACCACTTAAGTCCAGAGTTGGTGGTGCAGTGAGCTGTGATGACACTACTGCACTCCTTGCAACAGAGAGAAGTCTTGACTCAAAGAAAAAGAAAGAGAGAGATAGAAAAAGAAAAAAAAAAGAAAGTTATGCAAATTATAATGAATATCATATATCACAATCACTTGTCCTGGTTTGAAGGTGAACAGCTTAGGTAGAAGCTCTGGTCACTATTTAAGCTTATGATGAATCTGGGAGCATAAATCAGAAGACACAAAATTTTAAATGGATCTTGCTTGATTCTTCATGGAGGAAACAGAGGCCTTTGGAAAACAACTGTCTTATGACCCTGAAACCACATTTACCCACACACCTGCATATCTTACCCTTTTAAGTGTGGATAAACTATTCATAAACCTTTCTAAAGGCAACCCCTCAATTGGTTTAAGACACCATATTCAGTAGCATGTGAACTTCGTAATTTCTCCATTCTAAATACATAATAAAATCAACAAGGGAATACACAAACTAATAAGATTCTCAACTCCTCACCTCTTTCTATTTACTGTTCCAGTTTTCTCATCTATAGCAAATTATTTGCTTCTCATAATTTACCTATCTCATAGTCTCCAGATGTCAGATTCACATTTGTTCTTAAAATCTCTCCAATAATACTGTTGCTTCAACTCCTCCACTAAAGTGTATCTTACCAAAATCACCAATGCCAGCATTGCCGCCAGGGCCACCAGTGAATTTCCAGTCTCCATCAAGTTTGATGTTTCACCAATGAGCTTCTTAACTTTTCTGAAATGCTTTTTCACTTACTTTCATTGGACAGAAAACACACTCCTTCTTTTCCTCTTGTGTCAGCCATTTCTTCTGTTCTCCTAATCTCTATATTCTGGTGTGCCCAGAGTTCAGCCTTTGGCCATCTTCTCTATAAATGCTTATTCTAGTGTGTTTTTTACCTGTTCATATTGATTTACATAACATATATTTCTAATCTCACCAAATTTCATCCCTCTGGATTTCTCCAGAATTACTGAATAAAACTATCATTTCCAACTCATTACATGGCTTTTAATAGGCCTGTAAAATTTAACATTATATTAATATTATGCTTCTATGTTCTTAATTCTCTGTCAAGTCCATTTCTCCTATGTCTTTATTTTGTTGTTGTTCCTGCAAAAGAAATTTCAACTTTCTCATTGTTTAACTCCTAAATCTTACAGTCATCCTTGATTGTTCTCTTTACCTTACTGCCTTCTACATCTTTTAAGTAAATCTTTTAGTGAAATAATCCAACATTTTTAAATATTTTCACTTGTATCTTCCTGGTCCAAACAACTATAATTTCATCCAGACAACTATTGTAATCTACTGAATGGATTCTTTGTTTTTACTTTCTGTGTAATTTTAACCCAGCAGTCTGAGTGAGCTCATGGAAATCTCTCAATTCAAGCCACTCTTCTCTTCTAATACTTTTAGTGACTTTTAATCTCAAAGTCAAAGTCATTCCCTTACCATTGTGGGAAAGATTTCTATCACCTTGTTGCCCACCTTTATTTACCCTCACTTACTCCATTCCACCCACATTGGCCTTTTTGATTTCCCTTAGACAAGCCAAATCTCTTCCATCAGCAGGGCCTTCACAAACATGTTATTCCTGCTTATTCTATTTAGAAGAGCAACAATCCTTAATTTTTGTTCTCAAGGGAAAAAGAGGAAACAACTTGGAAACACAACTGAAGAAGGTTAGGTCCACAACAAGCACATACCACATACAGGCTCATTCCACAAGGGATAATCACTGTAATGCATAACCTCTTTCAAATTTTCTTATGACTAAAGCATTTAATAATGTATTCGTTTTCAAAAACTTTATCCATTTGTTTATGTTTTCCTATCTGAGAGAATTATTTAAAATATATTGTCTCCTAAAGGAAATTTTCTTCTGTGGAAAACTATTTTTACCCATGCTTTGTCTTCCAAAATAAATGTACCTAAGTTTTACTGTTTTCTATTTGTATAAGCTTAGAAATATGTTGTCATATTGGACTGTACTTTTTCCATCAATTCTAAGCAGAAATAGTATTTTTACATTCTCACTTATAAATTCATTTACCAGGCTGGCAATTCTTTGTCTGAGCCTGGATACTAAAACAAGTTCGAGCTGTCTAATAATATTCAAATTACCTTGAATTTCAATTTCCTATTTATCATATTTTTCTACCCTTTTTGAACTTTCATTATATTCTTGCAAGAGAAGATTAAAACAACACTAAAGATAGATCATTTTGCTTTCATACCTTATTCTATTTATGCTGCATCTTTTTTTCAAAGAGTAAACCTATCCTTTTCTCCTTAAATAATAAAATGTCTGTAAACAATTTTTATTATACTATATTTCATAAACTTTGGTTCATTCTGGGTCTAGTCTTATTCCAGGCTTCTACTATCTTTGTCTCCACCCCCTTCTGTAGATAAAATCCATCTCATAATTTGTAGAGCTGCCACAGAATTTGAGTATCTGTTTCCTTCACTTTTGTTTATATTTCCCCAAATTATTTCCTATTATATACTGTAAATATTATTACTTTTAATATCCCTCCTAATGACCTTCTTAAATGAAAGATGAATTTGCTATTGCAGTACAAATAGTGGGACTTTTAATCTGGACCTGAGTTTAATTTTTAGCTCTAGCACATATAAACTTGGACATGCTCGATTACCTCTGTGAGTCTTAGATTTCTCTATAAAATGAGGTAAATAACGCATTCCCTGAAATTTGTTAGTATTTTTGTTTGAATTAATATTTTTATAATATTTTTTAAGTCTCTTGTATAAACTTTGTTCTTTCTTCTTTGTTCAAGAAATACAATGATGATAATAGTCATAAGATTTTATCTGATTTTTTAAATTCTCTGTAATAAAGTATATGTGAATTATGGCTCAGTAATTCCTATGTGTTTGTATGTGTATTGGGGGATTATTTTGTATTCTACTACTGAGAACTTCAAGGTACCCTAACAACTATCTTTCACTATTCCTGGTATTCTAATTGATGTGAATGTCAGATTACTCATTTCCTGATTCTTTCATTGTGAGATTTAAATTTGCCAATGTTATTAGTTGAGATGCTCTGACAAATATAATTTTTAGTAGATTAATAGAAGATTAAAGTTCTCTAACTACTACAAATCTCTCTTCTATTTTGGAGAAGCATGCCTTGGTTGTGAGTTTTTAAACATTCTTTCAAGAGATACTGCCTTTGCTATATTAAATCATCAAGTCCTAGTTAAAACAAAGTCTTCCATTTAGGGAAGAGAATCTTAGCTCTTTTTGTGAATCTGCCATCTTGGTCATGACATCCAGGTGACACAGGAAAACAGTTTCTATCATTATAGTCCAATCTAGAGGCAGAAAACTTCAAACAAAAAGAGGTAAAAATCAATTGTTCTTAGTATCCTGAGTAGATTTGGAGTTTCTGGTTCTTTCAATTCTATCATTTATCCCTTCCAGAATCAGAAGATGTAATTGTCACTCTTGTCAAGGGTGATTTATCATAAACTTGGCATATGGGCTGGCCAACACATAAGTAAGATGGGGAGGTAGGCCGTGCCCTATTAGAATAATTCCAGGGACTCTTTCTTACTTACTAACTCCCCTTGACATCTGTTTGGAGATACTCTATTGGACTTTTATAACATGAGCTAAAATGTTCCAGAAAATCTACTACTTCAATTTTGACTGTCATTTTAAATAACTTAGGTGGAATTCACCAGAAAACTTATTACAATAACTTAGAAATTGCATTTTTCTCTGCCATTTACTATCTGTAGAAACTTAACAAACTTTCTCAATTAAACTTATTTTGTTCATTCGTAAAAGAACATATATTAACAATATGTATCTGAGATTTCTTGTAGGAATCAACTGAGGCAATTTTATGAATATAGTTTATAAACAATAGGTTAAGCTACAAATGCTTTTTTGAGGGAGAAATCAAATCTTTCATAGTATTCTGGAAAGAACGTGGGCTTCATATTTTAATAGACCTGCCATGAATGTTGAGTTCTGCCACATGCCAGCTGTGTAATTTTGTCCAAACAACTTTCCGTCTCAAAAGCTCAGTTTTTTCATTTGCAAAGAAGGGATGCAATTATTCACACATAGGAACTACTACAGTAATTATTTCTTAACCATATCAAAATCACATAAAATAATGCCTGCTGTATATGGTGCTGAAAAGTGCTAATTCTTTACATTTTCTTCTTTATCTCACTATCAGAAGGACCAGATCTCAGGATTTTACTCTTCATAGACAATCTTCTCAGAAGCTAGGATACCAACAGAAAAAATAGACAAAATTGTAATGGGGGCCATTTCATAGCCTTAAAGTAACATTGCTTAGATCTTTCAGCACCAGAAAGACATCACTGCCTATAATTTTTCTGTTCCCAGATCAGCAGTTTCTTTTTGAATCTCCTCCATTTTGGCAGGTAGACAAGGTCACAAAATACACAATTGCCTGAATTTTTTTAAGCTAGCCTCTGACCACAGAGTCAGTGGCATTTGCAGCTTTTTAATTATACACACATGCCCCTTTCATCTTGCATAATGCTGAGCAATAAAATTAAACACACAGTCTTTCCTCTGGGTGAGTATTTGCATCATAAAACATTTATATTATGTGTTAATCAGCACATCTATATTTTGGTGGAATATATATGGATGCAAGATGCAGGAGTTCACTATTACAATGAATTTATAGTCCAGAAGAACCCACAAAAGGGTTAGAAAATGTTGGCTATTGTGCTCTTTTAGGAAAATATATGGCCTAAGGATACAGAAGTGCTGACTATTAGGAAACCAAAGTAGATTTAAAGGTAGCAAACAGCATGACATGCAGTTACATTAAAATAACTTTTAAGCTCAATCGGCTAAGGCACCAGCCACGTACACCTAAGGTGGCGGGTTCGAATCCCCAGCCCGGCCCGCCAAACAACAATGATGGGTGCAACCAAAAAATGGCCGGGCGTTGTGGTGGGCACCTGTGGTCCCAGCTACTTGGGAGGCGGGGGCAGGAGACTCGCTTGAGCCCAGGAGTTAGAGGTTGCTATGAGCTGTGATGCCATGGCACTCTACCCAGGGGGATAGCTTGAGGCTCCGTCTCAAAAAAAAAAAAAAAAAAAAAAGAATTTGGTCAGGAGACATGGGAGCCAGGAAACAAGAAAGATAAGGATACCCAACTTGTGAATCAGTGCCTCTGGCAAGATTTAGAGATATGTTGGCTTTGAGATAGAGACAAATTAAACAGAAATTCTATTTTCACTTAGGGCTTAGGGAGACCACAATAAGCAAATAGAATTTAAGAAGCAAGTTTGTAGGTCTGACGTCATAATCCAAATCATACCATTATCATATTGATTTGGCTCTCAATTTTTTCTGTATGCCTGCCTTCCTTGTTTTATTTTATTTTTTAATTTTTTATTATTAAGTCATATGTATATAGATCATGAATACATTTATGCATTGGAATTCAGTGTGTTGATTATTTGTACAAATTGTAGTGCTTTACATCCTACTAATTAATATAGCTTTCACCTCATTTACTTAATCACAGTGTTAAGACATTTGTGTTCAATACTTGACAGATTTGACTTACACCCTTGCAATATGTTTCACAGGTGAGGTCCCACCATTAATCCTCCCTCCATCAAACCACCTCCCTCCCCTTCCCTCCATCATCCTGGGCTATACATTCTACAATAGAGCTTCATATAGTCACTACTTTAAGAAATTATCATATGAATAAATAGTATTTTCCTTTCCAGACAATATAAGCATCTGAGAATTTAAGGTCTTTCATTAATCCAAATAACTATATTCCAATCTATTTTGAATACAGTTTATTTCAAGTAAGAAAATATTTAGCCAAATTAAAAAAAAATGTGAAGTACTTTGCAAATAAAAACAATTCAGAGTAACTGCTCAATAAATACTGTTATTATCTTTAATTCAAACTGGTTGTATTTTCAGTCTATGTGTTCAGGGTCATTTTTTGTTTTATTTACTCAAATTCCATTTTCAAAGGTAGAAAATTCATTAATTTATTTAACAGTGCTGATAAAAATGTTCTAGATTCTATATTAGAAAATAAAAAGATGTAGCTTAATAATTCTTTTATCAAAATATAAGTTTAAAGTCTAGTTGAAGACATAATCTTAAGACAATGAAAAAAAATCGCCCATCAAGGCAGTATGGAGTAAGTTCCATGTAACTAGTGAATAATAAAATCTGTAGGAATTGGTAGAGGTGAAAGTCATGAGGTTATTATCATCCGTGAGGGCTATATGATGAGAAGTTTATCATTAACTGAACTTCAAAGAAAAATGAGCACTTTCATTGGTTAAAAAGTAAAATTATCTAAAAGTTAGCATATCTCTTAGAGATATTTATAAATGGAAACAAGGATAGCCCAGGCCTTTTGATGGATTAAAATAGTTAAAAATGGTGTGAATATACAAAGCATTATTTGAACCATTCTGGATAAAAGACTTTTTTTTGGAATTAGTGGAAACATAGCAATTGAAAATGTAAATAGTTATTATATTATCTTCAATATAAGATTAGTACCTATGGCCTGGGCATTATGGAATTTATTTTGGGATAAGAGAATGATGTAATGAAAAAAGAGTGTTTTGAAAGGTTAATTCCAGAAGTTATGTGATAAGTGTATGTGACCTTGCCAATATTGCATTAAGGAGATGCAATTAAAAAACAAATAAATACAATAGAATATTTCAAAAATTAGCTGATTTTCTGAACTTCTGAAGTGGTTAAGTAAAAGGTATATATGTTTATATCTATATGCAAGATGACTATTAATATTTTAAAGTATTTGGATTCATGCCTCTCCATTCTTGTGATGTATTACTAAGAATAATGTGTTACACTTCCATCCAGGTTAATACAAAGGATGTAAAGTCTCTGTCTTTTTTAATGACTGAACAGTATTCCATGGTATACATATATCACAGCTTGTTAATCCATTTCTAGGTTGGTGAACATTTAGGCTGTTTCCACATTTTGGCAATTGTAAACTGAGCTGTGATTAAACAGTCTAGTGCAAGTGTCCTTATGGTAAAAAGACAATTAATGACCTAGTATAAGGAGGGTGTGGGGGAAGGGAAGAGGAGAGAGAGGGAAGGAGGGAGGGAGTGAGGAGTCTTGGTGTGTGCCACACTCTTTTGGGGGCAGGATACAATTATAAGAAGGACTTTACCTAACAAATGCCATCAATGTAACCTGGTTTCTTGTACCCTCAATGAATCTCCAACAATAAAAAAAATTTAAAAAAATGTTTTAATTATTTGGAATTATAAATCAAGAAGTTTGAATAAGATGATCTCTATAGTCCCTGTCAGCTCTCAAACACTAATGATCATGTCTACAGACAGGAAAAATTATTTGGTAATGTTATACAGGAATTATTTTATATAGCAGCTGAATCTTAAATGTCACTTCAGTGAATGGCTTGGAAGAATTTTACTTCAAAAAAGACGAGGTAGGAGGGCATTTAGAAGCAGAGAAATAGAATTTTTAATCGTCTAGGGTCATTAACTATTATATTATGAATACTGTTTTTTAAAGGGGTGGATATTCTCTCCTTGAAGATGCTCAGGTTACATTTTAACATGCTATATATATTGTTGAGTATTAACTTGATATATAGCTCTTTTCTCTCTATGTGATATTTTCATATCTTTCATATGGCTAGGAAGGAAATTATTGTCAAAGACTTAATATTCACGATGCTACATGGTGTAGATAGGAAAATTCCATCCCTGAAGAAATTGTGCTTAGACTAGAGCAGAATTATCAAGGCACCAGAAAACTCAAAGGATCACAATGAACACTAAATAAGATGGAAAAAATACAATAAACACTGTAATAACAATAGCAGTAATAATATTAATATTTATTTTCATGAAATGTGTTAAGATAAAAAATGTATTATTAAGCTTTGAAACAGCAGCATATTATATTTTGGCCATTTCTACAGTACATGTCAGAACTATTAAAAAGATTAATGTGTTCTATATATTTGCTTCTCACTAATTAAATAAATGGGAATTTAGTCAATAAAACCTTGAAATTATTAATAGTAAAATCATCTATCTAAATTCCCAATATAATTTTTAAGGTGTCTTCAAATTAACTTCAAAATTATAAGCCAAAAGTTTAGCAATACACTCAGTTATGCTTAAATAATTGTAGGTCAAAATGCATTTAATATACCTAACCTACACAAAAACATAGCTTAGCCTAGTCTACCCTAAATGTGCTCAGGACACTTAAATTAGCCTAAACCATGTGAGCAAGATCATCTAATGGAAAGTTTATTTTACAACAAAGCGTTTAATGCCTCATGTAATTTGTTGCCTGCTGTACACTACATTGAAATTGCAATAGGTTTGTAACATCGTAAGGTCAAGAACTTGTAACTCAAATCATTCTAAGTAGGTACTGTCAGTAGTTACTGGAATCAATAAAAGCTCGTCAAGAAGAGACCTCAACTCTAAAGCTGGGAAAGAGAAAGAAAGGGTTTGCTGTCATCACCTGTGGCAAAACAGGTCCTACTAACTCAACTGGTGTAAAACATGCTAATTGAACTTTGTAATTTAGACAGAGCTTCCCTGATGTGTTCCAAAGAGGAAGCAGTGTCGTACCATCAGATGAGCAGAGTAGTGTATAGATAGTGTTTCTGTTATTTACATGCATAACACATTATACCAACATTTAGCAGCTTAAAGCCATTTTATTCTCATAATTCTTTAATCTGGACTAGACTTGGTTCTTCTCATGCTATATGCTAAAGAAATAATGTCCCAAGGGTCTTCCTCACTCACATGTTTTGTGTCTCATGTGTAGCTGTGACAGCTAGGAGTTTGTTGGCTATCCCTCTCTTTCCCATAGCATGGTTATTTTGCGCTAAAAGAATGGTAGTCTCTGAGTTATAAGTTGTTTTCATTAAAATCATCCTCCAAAAGGGAGTCTGACAAAAGGGCAGAAGCTGAAATTTTTGCAAGTTTTTCAGACCTTGGTATTAGAAGTTAAACAGAGTCATCTCCACCACATTGTTGTGGTTAAAGGCAGCTGACGCTCAAGAGAATGGGAAATAGACTCCACCTATGGAGAGGAAGAATAGCAATATATTTGTGGTCACCTACCATGGGAACCCAGGCTGTTTGTAGCTTGTGATTACAGTCATATACTGCTTATCACAGAGGATTCTTCTGAGAAATGTGCCATTAGGAGATTTCATGATTGTGTGAACGTCACAGAGTGTAACACCCAGTAGGACAGCTTACTGTACACCATGGCTGTATGGTATGACTCCTAGACTACAAATTTATCCAAACGTGATAAGGTCGTGAATACTGTGACCATTATAACACAATGGTAAACGTGGTAAGGTTGTGAATACTGTGGCCATTATAACACAATGGTAAATATCTGTGCACCAAAACATATCTAAATATAGAAAAGGTAAAAAATTAGTAAAAATTTAGTATTATAATTGTCTAGGACCACTGTTGTATATGTGGCTGATCACTGGCGGTACATTGTTAAGTGGCATATGACCATAGCTGTGTGATTGCTAATCATTCTTGAAATAACTCCTTGATCTAAGATACCTGTATTTGTACCTGTGCATTAAGTGAAATAAAAGGAACAGAGCATAATTTTCCTTTAAAGGGCACGTACTGAAATTTACCTTAACCAATTCTGCTTTTCTTTTGTTAGCAGAACTTACTTGCATAACCACATCCAGAAATAAAGGAAGCTGAAATGTAATGTCCTGACACACATGTGTCCAGCTATAAAATCTGAGGTTCTTTTTCTATCGTGGAAGGGTATAAGACAATCAGAAGTTTCTAGCACAAAACTTAGTGGTTTTTAAATTGTGTATTTTTTCTAATGTTCACAAGTAGAAGCTTTATCTGTTTTAATCCTGTCTACTCTGTAGGATATTCTCCAGAAAGTACAATATGGAATTCTGGCAGATCACTGTGGAAAGGAAGGTGGCTTTCCTGGAGGGTATTTTCTTTTAATGGCATTCCCGTTGAGAGCTTGCTTCTTTTAGACCTACTTTTCTGTATTGCAAGCTCCCATCTCTCTTCTCCTATGTGATGTAGGCATTCTTCTAATTAAGTAGCATCCTCAGATAAATATGAATACAGCCAATTGGTTCTCTGCATGCAAAATTCAGCTAAGCTACCAAGAAAGTATTGCACCAGTGTGTCTCTCTTCAAACCTTAAGCATCATTTTAGTAAATCTCAAAAATTTTTGCTTTCTATTCAATACTGACCATCCCCCTCTTTTACACAGAAATGACTGCTTATACATATTTTATTTAGGGAGAACATGATGGTATTTGTCTGAATAAGAACAAAATAATTTCCCTCAGAGGGTCTGCCAAATGCATTAGAAACACACTCTCCATCACTGTCTGATATATACTGCAGTGCTCACTTCCTAAACTCATCCAGATAGAATATGTATCTGAAGAAAGCAAAAGAGTTCTGAATTTAGTTTTTCTTTAGTAATGTAAATGATTTAAAGGGAAAATCAAACCAGAAGACACTAGCTAAATATTATAAACTGATTCAAAATATAATCCCAAAATTCAATGTTTTATTTACTTATATTTTACCTATATAATTTAGTCACGACACCATCCTTTTTTCTGTCTCACGTGAGTTTCACCTACTCACCTTTGCAATCTTACTTCCCTAGCTTCCTTCTTTCTCAATATTGAACCAGCATGGGCCATCTGCTTAAGTGAGTCTTTACCATTCAAGTGAATGTTCTCTGCCTGCTTGCTTTGCTTTTGAGCAGCTGGCCAGGCTGCTCTGCCTCTGATAGCTTATATTATGTTGATTTGGCTTAGTTCCCTAGAAGCACCTTCTCTAAAGAATATTCTGAGTTAGAGCTGTCCAAACAGAGGAACTGGCAATACATTTGGGGAATGGCATTTAGGTAGCAGCCGCTATTCCCAGATGGTCACCAAGGTCACTTGCTGTGACGGGGAGATGCAGAGGTGCGAGTGGGTTCCTGCCCCACTTCTGTCACTTATGTGCCCTGATCTTTTCAAAAACAGGCCCCATTAGTCAACAGCAGCAGCCCTCTGAGGCTCTCTCAGAAGCTTGGCAACAGATCTACGGAAAGGGTAGCTGCAAAGAAACTAAACTTTGCATGAACTTCCTCATGAACATTTTCTTTGTGACCCCATTTAGCCTCTGTACATACTTGGCTTCTCTGACTAGTTGGTTTAAAAAAATTCATATTTCCCCAAATACCTCCTAGACATTAACTTCCTAGCTCTTTCCAAAAATATGTAATATCTAATTACTATTAGATAGTATTTGATCAAACTGACAGTTTTTCAGCTTCCCTGGCTTAATCCTAACTGTTGGGAGTCCCAGATAAGGAAAGATACCATATCAACAGTTGGACTGATTATTGCCAGATGACAAATATAAACTCACCCCCCCTTTTTTGGTTTAAGCCACTGTTCATTTAATGTTTTCTATTACTTATAGATAATCTAATCAGAACTAATATACTGGCTCTTTAAAATTATTCCAAATGGCGTAATTACCCTTACTGCCAAATTATTGTTATCTAATCCTGGTTAATGGATAGAAAATCAGATGCAATTTCATTGAATTGACTAGAAGTTCCATATGCAAGAGAAAATGTAAAAATATTTTTCTTACCACTGTAAACCTAACATATAATAATAATAACAACATAAATATATATATAGACAAAGAAAAACATTTATTGAATAAGGAAATGAACTTCTTTTGGATATATAATACTTTATGAATAAACATGGATAATTTGGGAAACTTTGGTAAATATTTCACACCTCTAGGGTACTATTTAGCTGCTGAAAAGGTAATTCATTTTATGACTCACTTAACTTTTAAAGTGAAAATTTTCAATTGTACTTCCATAGCCTAGGGATTAAGAATGAATTAATTCAGATAATAAGTACCATTGAAATTCCAAATTAATAGTCATATTCCTTATTGTCTATTTACTCTAAAGTTTTCTATTTCCTAGGAGAAGCCATCAGTTGTTACAAGAATTCATGAATTCACGATGCATCATACATAATTAGAATATTAATATATATATCTAGTACACATATGACTTACCATCCTAAAAAGGCATATGAATACTATATTTGAATTAATAATATTTACATATAGTTAAGAGTTACTGAAATCGTATTATTTTTTTCTATGTTCTCTCTCAAATCAGTAACTACTAAAAATTAGAATTCAGAAATACTATCATCAGTGTCTTTACAAATAAAACCTTGAGATAAAAAATCTTTTTCTATGTAACTTAGTCATTTAGTCCTCCCTTTGAAATAACAAATGCAGTCATTAAACAGGATGTCCATGAAGTTTGTGTGCAGTTTAAAATAGTTTACTATAGTAAATTGCACATGAACTTTATGGCCACCCTGTAGAGAGAGAGACACACACACACACACACACATTTATGAGATTCCGCATCAGTGCTGGGAAATAGACAAGGATACTATCCACCAACTAAAAATTTCAAGAAAGCATTAGAAAAATATGGTGTAAGTAAGATTAAATTAAGAATTGCCTAAGGGTCAGTAAATATGCTGAGGGGCAAACAGACAAACAAAAAGATAATAGATAGATGGATCATACATTCGAAACCCACCAAGATTCTAACAGTGGCCAAGAAGAGGTGGTGAAATGACTATTTGTTACTGGGCAAATTTCAACCATATGAATAAATGATGAAATTTCAATTCAATATGAAAGGGCAGGGAAATATGAGAATTATGTGATACAATGTGAAATATATTGGATCACCTGAGAAGTATTTTTCCCAAATACATTGATCTTGAATCTCTGAATCTCATTTGGCCTTTAGCTGTTAAAGGAAATTACAAAGAATAGAGCAGGTTAAATATCAACATTAGGAAACAAATTCATAAAGTGGGATATTTTGCAAGATAATAGACTGGATATTCTCAACATTTCAATTATGTGAAAAAAAGTGGATATAATAAAGCTTATATTGATTAAAAAATACTCAAGTGACATAACAATCCAGAAATAGATTTTTTGCTTACAATTTTTTTTTGTTTCCCTGAAATGTAGGCCTCCTTCTATGTCATCAGGGAGTTTGGGTCTTATGCATTAGCTGTCTATTGTCTTTGTGTTTGTTTATTATTATTATTATTATTATTGAGACAGAGCATCAAGCTGTCACCCTGGGTACAGTGCCTTGGCATCACAGCTCACAGCAACCTCCAGCTCCTGGGCTTAAGCGATTCTCTTGCCTCAGCCTCTCAAGTAACTGGAACTACAGGCACCTGCCACAACGCCCAGCCATTTTTTGGTTGTAGTTGTAATTGTTGTTTGGCAGGCCCAGGCTGGACTCAAACCAGCCAGCTCTGTTGTACGTGACTAGCGCCTTACCCGCTTGAGCTACAGATGCTGAGCCCCCAAAATAGATTTTCTAAACTGCTGATTAGAAGAAAAAAAAAAAAAACCTCTTTCTGGTATTATGGCTATATTACAAAATTCCCTTAATTTCTAGAGACAAATCATTTAGGGATGACTTTTGTCTGTGCCAGGCAGAATAATAACCTTCCAAAGATGTCTGCCTGGTGACCACTTTCTTCTCCAATTTGTAAGTACATTGTGGTACATTGTAAAATGGGAATTAAGTTCCATATGGAATTGATGTTGCTAGATTAACTTGTATGATTTAGGGGGGACCAACGTAATCAATCATAGGTGCTTTAAATGTAAAAGATGGAGACAACATTCAATGAGTGATGTGGTGTGGTCCTGTCAACACCTTGATGTTAACCCAGGGAGACTCATTCTAGACTTCTAAGCCATAAGGCAAAAATCTACACTAATTTAAGCCTCTAAATTTGTGCTAGCTTTGTTACAGTAGCAAGATGAAACTAGTACATTGAGATTCTAATTTAAACATTTCATCAAAACAATTTAAAAAATTAAATAATGCAAATGTAAATAACTAGTAACAGAAGGGAACTCATTTTACTCCTTGAGTTTTAGGTATGTTTGAAAAATGAGTAATTTTTTTAAAGTTATCAATTATACCAAATATATTTTAAAAATTAGAAAACTGAGTAATGTGAAGTGTTGGTAAGCCATGAGAATATAATTTTGCATCCATTGGTCATGGAAAGTAGGCCATGGCCAGTAGTCAGGGGATAAGCAAATAGGATATGTGGCTAAAATTTGATCCTGTGTATGTATGCAAAGAAAATCTCACACAGCTCCCTTCAAGGGTGTTAATGACTATGGTGACAGAGACATTGTTTTTTATTTGTCCGTAATTAGGAAGAAGAACAGAAATAAGAAACAGCACACTATAATATATATATAAAAGTACACATTCATAAACAATATGCTATTTAAAGAAATCATGATGTATCAGGAGGCCTAGAAAAGTAAACAGAAAAGTCATGGAAAACTCATTAGGGATGCTC
This sequence comes from Galagoides demidoff, assembly GCA_963574575.1. Taxonomy (NCBI): domain Eukaryota; kingdom Metazoa; phylum Chordata; class Mammalia; order Primates; family Galagidae; genus Galagoides; species Galagoides demidoff. Next base: position 18,732 of record CAUYQV010013495.1, read on the forward strand.
AGAAAAATAAAGTTCACAACGTTAACTTTTAAGTCAGCCTATCTCAGTTTCACAGATATGAACAAGAATAGCCCCCATCATTTGTAAGTAATAATAGAGTTTATCCCCTTGCATCTTCTTTTGACAACCCGTCTTGCTCATATTTTCCAAACCATCCTGAGTATTGCAGAAAACAGATCTATATGAAATGAAAAAAATTGTATCACATTGTTCCTTCCCTTGGTCTAGGAAACAATCCAGAATCCTCTGCCTATCTTCCAGGCAAAAGACTAACCTTGTGTGCTTTCTGTCATTGTCTTCTTTTTCTTCACTACAACCCCTCTTTACCTCCTTTCACTTCAGAAGTTTCATGTTCCTCCTTCACACAAGACCTTCACACATGTGCTTTTGTTGTTGTTGTTGGTTTGTTTGCCTGTAATTATTCCTCTGACATCAACTCTTCCTCAACATACACTCACTTCCTAGGAAACCAAAGATTATATAGCACTTAAGAAAAAAAATACTGCCTAGGTTTCCAGATAGTTAAATTCCCTTGTGGTGTATCTATAGTAACTTATGTATCTCCTTAACAGAACTAATTTGAATTCAAATAAAATTATACAGTATACAAAGACAGCTTTGTTTTGCTTTGTTTTAGTTTCTATAAAAGATTTCCCATCATGAGATGTTTATGAGAGCAGGGATTTTGTCTTTTTTATGTGGTACATATTAGGTGCTCTTGAAATATTTGCTAAAGCTTTAAAATAATTTCTGTGTCTAAGATTCTATTATTAAGTTTACTTAAAAGTTTTAAGATAATGTCCTCTACTTTTTATAGATAAATTAAGCAAAAATTATGTACAAAGATATATTGGAGATATTGGTTCATCATAATACGTTGACTATACAAATCTATTTTAAAATTTATAAGCAAAAATCATGTACAAAGATATATTGGAGATATTTGTTCATCATAATATGTGACTATGCAAATCTATTTTAAAATTTATACATGGATATATAAAATAAAACTTTGTATATCATTAACAATGCTTATTCTTTTCAAATGTCTAAGTTGTTTTCACAAAAGATCATATATTAGCTACAGGGTTGCAAATTATACTAATTATATATATTTTCTGAATTATACTAACTATTTATATTTTCTGAATTCAATGCAAAATATGTGCAATTAAAAACAAAATAAAAAAATACTATGCATTAAGTATCTGAAGTATATGGGTATCTGAGATATGCAGAAAGATAAAAACTCTTCTAAATATCTTAGAGGTCAAAGTAATGTTTCCAGTATACTCGTATTTAGAAAATTATAAGTTGAGTTCCAAGAAAGAGGAAAAAGAGCACATTGGCACATTTCAATATACTGAGAATGAGCACAATTAAACACAAGTAAAAATTCCAAGGGAAGATACCCTTGTTAATTGGAAAACAGAAAATTACAAAAATTCCAAACTATCATCCAGATGCAATGTAATTTGGACCAAAGCAAAAAGGACCATAAAAACCCGACATAAGGCAGATGTTCAGAAGTCCTTTTCGGGGCCAGGTCAGTTTAGGCTTTGCAGCCATATGCTTTTCACGCAGCAACTCAACTGTGCTGTTGCAACACGAATGCAGCCAGCCTGTAAGTAAAGGAATGGAGGGCAGTCTGATACAATTTGATTTATGAACATTAAATTATGAATTTTGTCCAACTTTCCTATCATAAAATTATTTTTCCTTTTCCAACCATTTAAAAATGTAAAAACCGGGGCTGTGGCTCAAAGAGTAGGGCGCTGGCCCCATATGCCGGAGATGGTGGGTTCAAACCCAGCCCTGGCCAAAAACCACAAAAATAAATAAATAAATAAAAATGTAAAAATCATTCATGACACTTCAAATGTACAAAAACAGAGGAACAAGGGCTATAACTTGCCAATGTCCATCAAAAGTTTCCCTCTGTCAAATATTAAATAATAAAGGTGATAATGGGGGTCTGGGACTGATATGTAAACCAGAAAATATCCTGCCATTAAATTCTACTGTTAAACTTAGGCTTTCCTGTGCTTAATACACATATACAGTCTGACCTAGACGCAGCACAAACCCAATATTCTCTATGCCTCTTTTCCCCTTGTTTCCTTTCATTAATGCATCAACCTTTTTAACTGGAAGAAATCTATCTTCAAGATGGCAGTAGACTGGAAATAAAATATGATGCATTGTATTTCATTGATTTCTTTTTAAAGATGTGCATTGTCTCACCAATAGCACATGTAAAATTGATATTTACCTTATTATTAAAAGTGCCTTGCAATCTTCTTCAGCCAACCAGGTGTCCTGAAGTAGTTGTCATTGTCATCATATACCAGTGGTTCTCAACCTTCCTAATGCTGCGATGTATTTTCATTGTTACAAAGGGGTCGTGACCCAGAGGTTGAGAACCATTGAATATACAAATGTAGTCGCTGCTGTTTTACTTTTCTTTTTTGCAGTTTTTGGCTGAGGCTGGGTTTAAACCTGCCACCTCCAGTATATGGGGCCAGTGCCCTACTCCTTGGAGCCACAAGTGCTGCCTTCTGCAGTTTTACTTTTTAATGCTATGTATTCTGTATTGCATTGTCCCTACATGTCTTGAATTTAATTGCTCTTTAAATGGCATCATGAAGAGGACATTTTTAAAATGAAATGTTTTTGGTTAGACAAGAGGGTTCAGAAACAGCAGCCAAATTACGTTATGATTAAAATAATGAAATTTTTTGTTATTTATAACCATACAGGAACTAAGGATGGGCCATATAATCAATTCAGTAGTAAAGCTAATGAAATATGGTAATAGATCTAAAAAAATCCTTACAGTGACTTGCTAATGTCAACTTAAGGAAAATAAAAATTGTAATATAAACTTGAATGTATAGATAGTCATTGTTTCTCTTCTCCTGAAAAGCATTCCATAGTATAATTTTTGAAAATTATTTTCTGACTGTTCTGGAAATTCTCATCTCATCTATATATGTAGAAAGCTTATTACTATTTTCTACAATATACCATTTATGATTTAAATTCAGGAGAAAGGTACCAAATATAGGGTACAAATAATAAAGAGTCAAAAAATAGAAAATCTAGTGTTGGCATTAATGATAATTCATAGTCCTTTCTCAATTTTATTTTTTATAAATTTGTAAATTCTTTGTTTCTCAGTTTATATATTATCTATTTTCTTAAAAAATGTTTGTGAAAGCTAATATAAGTAACTGTTCCTATTCACTATGTTCATTTTCTTTTTTTCTCATTTATTAGTTTCTCTTTTAGCTTTATCAAATGTTAACCTCACTTCTCCAGTCAATAAAATTATTCATCACATAAAGGGTGTTCTCAAGCAAGTTGGAAATTGTTACCAAGGTTTTTAATGAAGACCCATTACTCAGATTCACCTTCATACACATACCAGTTAACTTTGGGACGTGTGAGCCAAAATCCTACTTAATTGTCTTGTCATCTAGTATATGTTATTTATAGTTCCAGTAAGTTTTCTTGGGTAGATATGTTCCTCATAAGAATATCAAGAATTAAGAAATAATGAGTTATATAAATTATAGATATAAAAAAATTGTCACAGAATCAGGAAACCTTAGGGGAAATAGAACAGATATTGAAGTCTATGTCCCTAACAATGAATGTGCCCAATCTTGTCTGATCTTAGAAGCAAGGTGGGTCGGGCCTGGTTAGTATTTGGAAAATAGATATTTTAAGGTAAAATACACAAAAAATTGCTTCAAAAAGATGAAGACTGTTGAGAAATACCAGTAAATAAGATGCAAGATAAAAAAGACTGCCCATAGAAAAAGCGGAAAATAATAATAATTGATTTATACATATGTTCTATATTCATTTGTTTGAAGAATATTCCATTAGCTAGCTAAATGTCAAGAACTTGGAAATGTCTATACTGTAACTACATTAAACTATTTAAAGGAATGTAAAGATGAGCACCTGACCAATAATAAGGGCAAATGCAATTTTAAAAAGACATGTAGATGAACAACAAAGAGATAAGATTTCCTAGTATAGTGGAGATTCTTACTACTGAACTAAGCCATCATACACGTAAAGGTTCTTGAGGGAGTAAACTGACCGCTGAGAGTTGAATGAAGTTAACCTGGGTGGATGAAATAATAAAATTCTAATGTAAGGGTCAGTTAAAGCTATTGGATCCTTTTTGTTTCTTTTATAAGATTTTGCTTCACATTTTCCTTCATCCCAGAATTATGCTTACAATTTGTCTATTTGTTAGAATACTTGAGAAAATTTTACCAATAGTTAATATGTCAGCGGTGCTACTTTAATTGCACCTGGACAAGTCACTCTGTTCCTCCAGGCGTTAGCACTTATAATTATAAGATGAGATACATTCCCTGGTAAAACACTCTCTGGCTGTTGTTATTTAACATGCGGATGAGTCCTCCCTGTAGGCAATCTGGGAATTAACAACTGGAAAAAAAGCTCAATGAAATAAAACTGTTGACTGCCAGTTTAAGAATTAAAAGGGTTAATAATGCCCAGACTGGGGAAATTATGTCAACAAAAGACAAATCGACACCAATTGATACCAGATGTCCAGGCTCTTGGTCTCAGTGCTTTGATGAATGAAGCGATGGACCACAGGATCAGCAGTAGGTCAGGTTTTATTTAACAGGTATGGGTAAGGCTTTATTTACAGAGGTATTACAGCTCTCACAAAGAGCCAAGCCTCCTTGTAGAGCAGGATCAGCAGCAAAAGCGCTATACCTCTTACAAAGAGCCAAGCCTCCTTACAGAACAGGACCAACAGTACTAGTGTTACAGCTCTTAAAAAGAGCCAAGACTACCTACAGAGGAGGACCAGCAGTAGAAATGCTACAGCTCTTACAAAGGACCAAGCCTCATTGCAGAGCAGGATCACCAATAGAAGTGCCACAGCTCCCACTCTCTCTCCCTTGGAGGTCTGCGACAGTCTGCTGAAGTCTTGCTCTTCTGCTCTATCTTCCTCCATGATCTGCCATGATCTGCTGCTAGGCTCTCTGCTCAGGGGTTTATATAGTGGTAGTGGCCATTGAGCTTGAGAGCTAAGCTGCTTGGTCTATTTTCTCCTAAAAATAGACCAATCAGGAGCAGGATTGAAAATGGACCAATCAGGGATGCACTGCTGGGGTCCAGTCTTTTTTGCTACTGGAGCCTTCCATGGGAGAGGAAAGCTCTCTCCACTTGCTCCAGCCTGCTGATTCCTCTGCTGGCTGCCGCAAAGACAGAGGTGGCAGGTCCCCCAGCGCCTCTCGGCTGAGCTGGCTGGGGCGTCACTTTTCCGGTATCACAATTATCGCAGTTTTCAGTCTTTTTCAAAGGTTAAGGCAGGGTACAATTTTCCTAGTGAGACACCATATTGTGTTTCTACCTCTCTCAAGAAATAAAGTTTTCTTTTTGGCCTTAGTTTGGGAGGAGAGGAAACACATTATATATACACATATGTATTTTCTTTTTTTCTTTTTTACGTATGTCATGAAGGCCTTGTCCTCAAAAATCAGCAGTTTTACCCTTACACATTTGAATCTTAGTTCAGGTTTAAGCTTGTTAAATAAACTGAAAGCAATAGGAGTTGAAATGCTGATAGATGAGGACCACAGCACCTGGGTGTGTAAGGGAAGGAAGAAATACATTTCCAGAAACTGAGGCAAAAGCTAAAGAAGAACATCATAGACAAGTGGGAAGCTGCAGGCATGGAATTACGGTTTGCACCTCCTCATTAATCTGCCCTAAAACTCTGACATTTGCTATGCCTATTTTTGTTGTTGTTGTTGTTGAAATAAAGAAAAAATACCTAGTACACCTACCATGTTAGATTGTCGCAAAGATTGGATTCTAAATGTGATAATAAATATTGAAGGTGCTCTGCAACCACAAAGCATTGCACAAATGTGACCGATTAGTATCTTAGTATCATTTACATTCAGGAAGCTCAGACTACAATGTAGTAGACTTTTCTGAGGATATATTGATTTCCAGCTCTAACAGACCATAATAAATGTACAAAACAAAGTATAATGTGTTCTCCCTGCCCTTAAAACAATTTCACACTGTTTGAGAACACAACATATACCATCATAAATATGTAATGTGAAAAGAAGTTTAAATGGATGAGTGTAATTCTAAAATCCATAGCTGTTTGTTAATTGACTAGAAAAATCGTCAAGTTCTACTACATATCTCTTAACTGTATGTTTCATAGAAAGCATAAACTCAAAGTCTAAAGCTAAGTTCATTATCTACACATGGATGATTACCTCTGAAAAGAGTGAAATATCTAATTTCCTGTTATGTTCTACCTGGGTAAATGTTAGTAGCACTAACATGTCAGCCAAAAGCCTTATAAAAACTTTCATCTGAAAAATCACCTGATTCTCTTCAGTCTATGCCTTTTATCATTCTTCATTTCATCCTTATATGTTAGGGTCTTTATATTACTATCAACCTAAAGCAGTATAAAAAAAAATCCCCATTATGGATTGTTTTTTTGCCCCTCCACCCCAGTTCATTTGTTGACATCCTAACCCCCAATGTGATGGTATTAGGAGACAGGACTTTGGGGAAATAAGTAGGTTCAGATGAGGTCATGAGGGTGGGACTCATGATGAGGCTTCATAGGAAGAGGTAGAGACACTAGAGCTTCTTTCTAGCCGTGCAGGGCCACAGCAAGGAGGCAAGTATCTGCAAAGCAAGAAGAAGGCCTTGCCAAGATCTCCTTCAGAGAACACCTCGATCTTGGATTTCCTGGTCTCCACTGTGAAAAATGGTTTGTTGCCTAAGCCACCCAGTCGAAAATACTCTGTTAGAGCAGCTTAAGCAGATTTGCACAATCCCTATTCAGTTTTCTGCCTGGAATTGTTTTCACTTTCACACTGCCTTAACTAAGTCAACAATCCCCTATCTTTTCCGTATAAAAGATAAAATCCCCCAATTAATACATTAGAATCTTCTTCAACAGGCACTGGGCATCTTCTGATGCTTCAACTCTGGCTATTCATTGCAAACTTTTTTTTTTTCTACAGCTTTTAGTATCACATAAGGTCATCCATTCACTCATCTGAATCTTTTCCCTTTTTTTTTTTTTGTGAAATATCCTTACCTATTTTTGTCTTTTATGGCAATAAATTTATCCTTTAACACTAAATTCAAATTTGTCAACATCAATTCCCTCTCTTACAAATATACTTATATATTAATATACACATATATTTAATATTTATATATTAATTTTTATTTAATATTTATATATTCTGTTCAAATCAAAATAAGTTCATTTCAGTCACACACTCCCCGGCACTGTGTAGGCACTGGTGATACAAGGATAAATAAAACGTGCATGGACTCTTTCCTCCATGGAGCTTAAAATGTATCTGACTCAACTTTATTCTAGTCACAATACATTATCTCAAGTTTATCCCTTACCCATGGTTCTCAATTTTCCTAATGCCGTGGCCCTTTAATACAGTTCCTGTGGGTCTTGACTTTCAGGTTGAGAACCACTGCCTTATACCATTGTGTCAGTAATAATGTTTTTCTTGCCTTCTGTTCATACCTAATACCTAACAAAAGTCTCACTGAAACTTTTATTAAATAGGTTTTCTACTTTTTTAGATTAAATTATTGGAGAAGTCCATATGAAAGATATTATATTTGTGTTATCCTAGAATAGTTAATATGTGGATTATTAGAAGAAAAGAAGACACTGTATAATGGGGGCACAAAGTTAGAAGCAAAAGAGGAAAGTATGAATTCAGCTTTGGGGCACATAGTGAAATACCCCGTCTAACTAGACCTAAGAACAGCAGGGCATACATTTAATGACAATTATTCAAGACAAAGAATTTGAATTAAAAATGACCACAGTGCAAACCCTCAGCTCTGTTCTTTAAGGCTGTGTGTCATTAAAGGAATAAATTGACCTGCCTGAATCTCAATTCCATTGACTACAAAATAAAGATAATATCTTCCTTGTTGTGTTTTTGTAAATAAAACCTGCAAGACCAAAGTAAAAGGGCCACACTAAATAAATACTAATATTTAGAATTATGATTATACATGTGTAAGATAGATCCACTCTTTGAAAAACTTTAAAAGAGAGGAATTGAAGTTTACAAGCGACTTTCGTGAAAAATGTTACTGCAATTCATGAGTAATTACTACTTTTTTTTTCTCAATTTGTCAGGCAATAATGTAAACATTCACAAACAATTTTAACTTAATATAGACAAGAAGAATTGCTAATTATGTCCACAGTCACTCGCTGTTAATGTTTTAAGTTATATAGTAATATATATTAAAACTGAACACATTAAAATAAACAAAGCTTAAATATAGTACACGCTACTAAAAGTTAAGTAATTTCTAATACATTACCAACTCATAATGTCTTAAAGGACCTTTAATAACAAAGTGACTATTGAATAGAACCAGAATAGTTGATAAAACAGAAAAAATACTTTTCTCAACTGAAAGGCTATTATTATATGCCAGATACATATTTCCCTAAGACCTTTGCATGTTTTTTCTTGTATGAACTCCAAAAATAAGCTGTAATCCAAAGAAGATATACAAATGTCCAATAAACTTAAGAAACAATGCTCAGTATCATTAGTGTTCAGGACTAATTTGTAAAATGTAATCAAAACCACAATGAGATACCACTTTCCACACACTGGGATGGTTATATTCAAGTGTTGGTGGGGCAGAGGACAGATCACAACTCTTGTATGTTTTGGGGAGAAATGTAATAAGGTGCAGCTGTTTTGAAAATAGTCTAGCAGCTCCTTAGACAGTGAAATGTGAACTAACAATTTTACTCTTCAGCATGTATGTGAATCAAATCTATATATTTACCTCCACACAAAAACCTTCTATGCAGATGGTCATAACAACATTATTAGAAAGAGCCCAAAACTAGGCACAACCCAGATACCCATCGACTGGTGAATAGATAAAAAAAAAAATGTAGAACATTTATACAATGGAATATTATTCATCTATAAATGTAACGAAATACTGATAAGTGATCCCACATGGAAGATCTTTGGAAGCATTAAGTGAAAGAAACTAGTCACAAAAGACCATGTGTCATATGATTTAGGTGAAATGTCCAGAATGGGCAGATCTGTGGAGGCATAAATAAATAAATAAATAAATAAATATTTATTGTATTTATTTATATATGTATATAGTCTAGGTTTGAGAGAGTTGGGGAGATAGGGAGTAGCTGCTAATGTGTAGGGTGTGCTAATTTCTGAGATGGTGAAAATGTTATGTAATTGGTTGTGGTAACAGTTGCAGATGCCTCATCTTCTGAAAAGTTAGTGCAGATCCAAGGTTGCCTTTCTCAGCTCATGAGTCTCAATTTCATCTTCATTTGTAACCAAACACAATGCTAAATGATTTGTGGTTGCCCAAAACACTGTAAACATAAATTTCAAAGCCACCTAAACTTGGGTTTGAATTCAAGTCCTGCCCCTTATTAGCTGAATACATGTCTACTCCTCAAAATTTAGATTGCCTCATTTGTGAGATATATATATAGATAGTGAAGAAAATCTCACATGGTTTATGCTAATATTAAATATGATAATGTGTATAGGAAATGTCTATTACATGCTCGAGGAATGCTGATTTTTCCTGTGTTCAGTCTGTCATTTCCACAGCTGAAATGCTTACTTACTAATTTTTTCATCTGTTCTCAAGCACTTAGCAGGTTCATCTGAAAGCTTGACAAATGCAAGGTATTGTGATTGTACCCATTTACCTGGAGCCCACAGAAGACCTCACAAATCAACTGTTGTATTCCTTTCTACTGAGGTTGCTGTGACTGGCTACGTTGGCATATGGGTTAAAGCATATTTTCAACCCTTCATTGGCATCTCATGAGAGTGGCTTAAATTCATACTAATGGCAACAAAGATATGATAGCTGTATCTGCAATAACTCCTGAAGAAAACCTTAATAGCATTAATCTTTCTTTGTGTGAGTGTTCTGTAATTTATTTATTTATTTGGAAGTATTATAGGGATACACATATTTTTGGTTATATATCTTTTGATAATTCTAGAGTCATGTTTCTAAGTGTTCCCCTCCCCAATAGTATTCATTCTACCCATTAGGCAAGTTTTAACACATCTTCCTTCCCAATCCCCCCTGCTTGATTTTGGTTGAGTTTTTCTCCCCTTAATGAACATTTGTGTTCACTGGTTAGACCCAATTTAACAGTGAATACATGTGGTATGTGTTTTTCCATTCTTTAGATACTTTGCTTATGATAATATCTCCAGTTGTACCCAACTTGTTGCAAAAGGCATTAAATCATCCTTCTTCATGGCCGAGTAGTACTCCATGGTATACATATCCCACATTTTGTTAATCCATTCATAAACTGATGGGCACATAGGTTGATTTCTTATCATTGCAATTTTGAATTGTGTTTCAAATAACATTCAAGTGTAAGTGTCTTTTTGATAAAATGACTCCTTTTTCTTTGGATGAATACCAGTAATGGGGTTGCTTAATCGGAGAAGGGACACTAACTAAGAAAGGAGTTCCAAAGGGGATGGAAGGAAAACCTGGCCTGAACCAGGAAGTCTGCAGGGCCCATAACAATGTGGGTATGACGTAACGTAGGGAACCAATACCCAATAGAAGGAGACCATCAATGACCAATACAAAAAGGCAGTACTGCCTAGAGGTGCAGAGAGGCTAATGAAAGACTTGCAGCCAATTTCAAATAAAGTATTTAATACCGCTGCAGGCCTTGTGTCCTCTCTTTTACCTTTGTTTCATCATGAGTCACTTCCAACTCTCTTTGGAAGTGCTCTAAACTTTCTCTTTGTTCTTCCTAAATAAATCTCTCCATTACCCTTAAACTTGTGTAAGTTACTTTTGCTTTCTAAACACACTGCCTGTGTCATTCCAGTTTTATTTTCAGTTTCCACTCACTTTTTCTTTTGGTTACAGCGTTGCCTCAGTTGAACTTCCTAACTCAGCTAAGTAACTGAACCAGGCCAACTGGGTTTGGGGAACTGGAACCCCTGATACCCAACATAATCAAATGGTAGTTCTACTGTTAGTTCTTTGAGGTATCTTCATACCCTTTCCTGTAGAGCTTGTATGTGTCCTAATTTGCAGTCCCAACAACAAAAATAGTGTCTGAGCATTCCTTTTCTTCTCCATCACCTCGGCGTCTATTGTTTTTGGACTTTTCAATAAAAGACATTCTAACAGGGGTAAGGTGATGTCTCAGTGTGGTTTTCATGTGCATTAACCTGATGGTTAGTGATGTTGAGTATTTTTTCATATGTATACTGACAATTTGTTTTATCTTCTTTAAAAAATCTTTTCTTCATGTTTTTTGCCAACCTTTTAATGAGATTGTTTTTTCTTTTTTCTTGGTTATTTGTGGAATTTGTGGGTGAGAATCCATTTCACCCAGTATGATTGAATCAGTAAATTCTGTAAAGAGCTGTGAAATTTAACTCCTTGTTAAAGGACATTAGGTGAACCTGGCCAGAAGGAACATGCCATAGTGTTATTTTGGGCATCTGTGATTGGCTCTAGCTCCTCAGAAAGAGCATGTGAATGCTCAGGTGGAGGGTAGATCCTAAACCTTCCAGGTGTTTCCTTGTTCTCTACCAAAGCTGAGGCAGGTAAGGGAGTAAGGCTGGTCAGGGCTGTGTTGTGTGAGCTTGCCTTCAAGCTCCACAAAATTTGGTAAAAATAGCTGTTTTAGACAGGTTCAAAGGCCTGCTTCCTGATTTGGGAAAGGCTGCCAGAGAGGGACTGAAGTGACCCTGCTCAAACAATCTACTTATGGAGGTAGGACCATCTGAAGTTCATGGTCTGGCTGTCCAGCTCTCAAAACTCTTCTGTGAAGTCCCCAGAAGGCTACCATTCATCTCTGCTAAATGCCAAGGGTCAGGGAACTCCTAAATTGGGCACTCAAGTTCAAGTATAAGTCCTCAAAGGAAAAGGTGTGGGCTCCATGCTCTGTGGAGTCCTCAGCTTGTTGTATACACTCACTTGAGAGAGATGACCATTCCCAACTCCTTGGCATCAAATTATCTCTTAGTTGGAATGGGTGGGGGAGGGGCTGCAGCTCCAGGTCATCCCCAGCCCTGCCCCAGCCCCTGACTGTGCTGCATTTGGCTGCTATGACTCCTGGGCCTGGGCTCTTATTCACCAAAGAGCACACCCTAATTTCTTCAACAGAGAAGTTTTCCTATCAGGAGTATAGGCACTCTTCCAGATCACGGCATTTTGGAACCCCAACAGTATTCTCCCATAGTATCTGTCCATATGGACTCCCTTAGCACTGGAGACTGCTCCCAGACCTACCTCTTAGGTCCAGCTGTAACCTACTAAAGTCCAAGGGATGCATAGTCTGGACTGCTTATCGGACCTGCTAGGGTACAACTCCGCAAAACAATGGTGGGCAGGAGCTCTCAAAGTGTGCACACCAGGTCCACTACAGGTCCCCAAGGGGAAAGGCATGGGGCCCACTCTCTGTGGGAACCTCAGACTGTAGCACATGCCTGCTGGAAAGAGGTGATCACTCACAGATTCTCTACTCAAACTGCTTTCCTGATTGCAGTGACTTGTGGAGAAGCAGGGGAGGAAGCACCCAAATGGAAGAAGGACACTGGACATTGGCTGGTGACATTCTCCTTGGAGGGGCCTCCCCATGGAATGCCCAAACTCTGGGATTCTCAAGTTCTCCCAATTAATTTGTGTTTGCTGTCATGCCTGGGTTTATGGGGGTGAGAAAGCCCCTAAGAAACTTGGTAGCCTGCTTGGCCCCCAAGACTCATGAACCGAAGAGAGAGATATTGCCCTGTGCTCTCTCATGGGGCCCTGAGCCTCCCTGGGTTTGATCCTTACCAGTGTATTTTTTCCTTTATCTCCTTCCTTCTCTGCTCTCCATGAGGTCCCCAGCAGGCTCCAGCACCTCTCCTCTGTGATTTACACCTGATCCAGTCTTCTCCCCTTTTCTTTATCTGAAATCTTTCCTTCCCCCAGGATAGTCTGGCCAGAGATGTCTCTAGTAAGCCATCTTTCTAGTGTCACATTTAACCTTTGCATGTTAGCCATCACCAGTTAGGTGTTAAAAAATCTAACAAAACAAAAAAGCACACCAGAACAGATTAAGATAGAATAATATATACAGAAAGCTTCTGATTTACATTACAGTTGTTTAACTTACAAATTTTAGACTTTACAATGATGTGAAACCATTGCAATTTCTACTTAACATGCAGTATTCAATAAATTACATGAGATATTTCCCACTTTATTATAAAATAGGCTTTGTGTTAAATGATTTGCCCAACTTTAGGCTGGTATAAATGTTTCGAACACATTTAAGTTAGGTTAAGCTAAGCTATGATGTTTGATAGGTTAGATTCATTAAATGAGTATTTAATTTATGATATTTTCAACTTATGGATTTGTCAAAATGTAACCCCACTTTGTATTAAGGAGCATCTTACATGCATGTGTATATACTTCATGCACATACAGAAGACACATTGTGTGGCAACTGCAATATTGTGCCAAAATGAACAAAGACTGAAATACAAATTGATGGACTTCAATTTATAGGTAAATTAAATATGAAATTTCAATGTAAGTTAGTTTACAGTGTAGTTATAATATCGGATACATGTTTTAAAAATGTTGGTATTCTAATTATAACTATTGCATTAGGAACTGACAATCCTAAGTACGGGAGGTTCACAATAGATGGGACTCTGAGGAAAATAATAATTACCAATATCCTGGATATATCCAAAGAGATATATATTTGCAGTAAAATCCAAAGACAGCACAGACAAGTTATGATTTATCTCCATTTAAACGTTGAATATAAAATGTTGCTTACATGATTTATGGAGTCTGAGAAATGCACATTTCCTTTTGGAACATTAACAAATGAGTGAGCACTTTGGACAAGAGAATCATTAATTTAGGAAGAAGATACACTTGATCTTGTACTTAATCGAGAAACACATTTCCCTAGATTAAGAAAAGAATCCAAGAGAATTAGGAATGCGAGGTTGTCTTCCATGCAGAAAGGTAAGAGCAAAACCAAGGCACTTCATAAAAATGGCAAGCTTGGCAGGGCGATATGCCTACTGTTTCCACAGAAGCTCTCAGGGTGGCCTGGGGGAAGAGAGACTAGAGAACCATCTTACCATGTTAATCTTTTGCTCTAAAAATCTGCAACGATAACTTTAAAGGAGAGGTTTTCAAAATTTTTCAGGCATCTGAGGGAGATTTCTCTACCTTGGCACTGTAAATTTTTCTTTGTTGTCAAGGCCTGTCACATGTCTTACAGGATGTTTACCAGCATCCTTGGTCTCCACCCACTCAAAGCCAGCAGCATCCTCATCCCCAGTAATGCAGTGTTTCCAGACGATGCCAGCTTTTCTCTGTGAAGGCAAAATCACTTCCATGTGAATTAATCTGCGACCTGTTCCCACTCTCCCCACTTCAGAAATATATCAATTATACCGCAGAAAAAAAGCTGAGTAAATCTTGAGTCATTGCCGTATATAAATTCCTTTCACTCCCTAAATGCCTTAAGAAAGGTATATCCTCCACTTCTTTCTTTCCACGTGTCCATTACAAATCAGCTTAGCTTCCAATTTCTCCCCAAACCATCCTCAATGATGCCAATTTCAATTAGGCGTCTCTGCTCTCTTCTCACTCATATCTTTACCAACCATAGAATTTATTGTGCTGAATGGCAATTTTTTTTGATAACTTGCTTGTCCCCTTTTCTAGGCAGAGAGCTTCGTAAGGGCAAGCAATCTTTCTTATCTATTTATACATAAATCCTTACATAACTGTTGGGTATGGGTTGACTGGGAAAAAAATACTGAGAAAATGAATGAATAGCTTTGTATCTCATGTGCTGCAGAACGTAAATTAGAAAATAAGATGAAGATATGGAATACATCAAGTATGAAAGTAAAACATCTGCTATTCAAAAAGAAAAGGCAGTAAAGACTTCATGTAGGAGAAACTAAATAAAATTTAGACTAGTACTGTGAGGTTTGCACAGGATATAATCAATTGCTTCTTCTTTGGTAACTGGATTCCTTTGTATGAATGTGAGCTCTCCATACAGTGAGGAACACTGGATGCAAAGTCATTTGACCTAAGAATGGAAACGTGGAGTTGAAACAAGCCTCCACAGTTCTTAAATTTGCATTGACTACTCAGAGTTTTTTTTGGTTCCTTATAAAACAAAGTCCTATTTCCTTCAAGTTCTTCCAAGTATGACATTGGTGCTTTGATGAGGACTGTATTAAATCTGTAGATCGCTTTGGCTAGTATGGACATTTTAACATTTAACATATCAGCTGTAAACATGATATGTTCTTCCATTTGTTAATGTCTCCTGCTGTTTCTTTTCTCGGGGGGTTGTAGTCCTTATAGAGAGCCTCCATGTCCTTTGTTAGGCATATACCCAGGTATTTCATTCTCCTTGAAGCTACTGTGAAGGGTATTGTGTCTTCAATTTCATTCTGAGCTTGGCTATTATTGGTGTATAGGAAGGCTACTTGGTTTGTGGACATTGATTTTGTATCCCAAGATGATGTCACTATAGTACTTCATCACTTCCAGGAGCCTTGTGGTTGAGACCCTGGGGGTTTTCTAAGTATAAGATCATACCACAAATTTCTACTCCCACCTCTTCTTAAGAATTTTTTTAATGTGCTTATTAAATATTATTTTACTTGCCTAGGGAAGCTCCTGTTGTTAGAACTTTGGTGCTATTTTATGTTGCAAATGATGATCATTCATGTTCCATAAGATACTGTGGGAAGCCCCACTTCGAGCCTTGTCTTGCTCATGTTAAAGATTGTCAGCACTCTTCTTCCTGCTGCGGCCTGGTTTCTGAACTCATTATCAAATGAGCAAATACTGGGGGTAACCTGTGGTGGTTCTGAGTTCCAGTTTGATTAATAGTTTAGAAATTAATAAGTATCACCTAGAGTTTCTGATGTCCCCTTTTCTCGTGTACAAAGTTAGGATAATTATCATTTCCTTACAGAGTATTATGAGGCAAACGTAAAATAAGGACAGTCTTTTTAAAAGACTGGTGCTAAGCAGACATTTCATAAATGTTAGTTTCCATGCTTGCTGTTCATCCTGCGTTCCTTTTCCTCATGGACTGTCATTTGATCTGTTATGATAACATATTCTTCAGAATTGCCCTCACCATCTCCTTGTATCAGGGTGCTCAGAGAAACTTTTCTTGATTGGGTGCCACTATTACTACTGCTACTAATAAGTAATTAATGATAATGAGGACCCTAAGGTGCTTCCTATAAGTCTGCCTTTTGAGGAAATGGGGTCAAGGTCTTTTTTGCTATCATCTCCCTTTCAAAGCACACTTATTTTACTAGGTCACGGTACCAGGAAACTCCTGAGCCCACACCTGGAGATGCAGGAGAGAGCAAGTGAACATGATTAGTTAGTTATGCAAGAACAGTGGAAGCTCCACAGTGAGAAAATCAAGATTCAACACCAGGCTCTCTTTTCAGTAAGGCCCAGTGGAATGGAAATAGTAAAAAAAAAAAAAAGTCAGAACTCTCATCAACTGGACTGTGATATAACAAGAGCAAAATTATATCTATGTCTAGATCCAAATTACTGGAGAATCAGGACTTATAAGTACTTACCAGCTATGCTCCCTTTGCTTTAGAAATTCAAATGGTCACAATTCATAGATCAAAATGCAGAGTTAAGATACTAAATGTATATAGTACAAACTCTAACAATATTCATAAAGCACTATGTAAATAGCTATAGTATAATATGTGGATATAAAATATATAAGCTGTATAGAATTATTTAAAATATCATCACTGGCTCGGCCGGCGCCTGTGGCTCAATCGGCTAAGGCGCCAGCCACGTACACCTAAGGTGGCAGGTTTGAATCCCCAGCCCGGCCCACCAAACAACGATGGCTGCAACCAAAAAATGTCCTGGCATTGTGGCGGGCGCCTGTGGTCTCAGCTACTTGGGAGGCGGAGGCAGGAGACTCGCTTGAGCCCAGGAGTTGGAGGTTGCTATAAGCTGTGATACCATGGCACTCTACCCAGGGGGATAGCTTGAGACTCTGTCTCAAAAAAAAAAAAAAAATAACAAAATAAAATATCATCACTAGTTTTCTTAGAATTTGCTATGCTTGCTGAGCAAGTACTGAGCAGATACACATGTAAAGATATTAATAAATATTCTTTTTGTCCTCTTGCTTTGAAACCTGAATTCATTGTCACTCATTGTGTGACAGATTATCCCATACTGTACCATCTTAAACAATAAATATTTACAGTTTCTTGAGATCAGGAATTTGATAATGGTCTAGGTAGGAGTTTCTGGGAATCTCTCTTATATTTTTTGACAAGCCGTTCATTGGGCTGCTGTCATCTGCAGACTTGGTTGAGGATGGGGAGCTTGCTTCCCAGGTGGCTTACTCACTTGCCTGTGGGTTGGAGGTCCCAATTCCTTGTTATATGGGCCTCTCCTTTGGTTGCTGGCTTTCCTGGCACAAGGGATTCAAGGGAGAAAGAGTAACCCACACAAATGCCATAGCACCTTTTAGTAGTATCTGGAGTCACATGCTACTAGTTGTGTCATTCTATTCATTAGAAATTAGTCAACAAATCTAGCTTACACACAAAGAGAAAGAAAAATATCCTTTTCTGTTACAATGTATGTAAACTAAATGGAAACAAAAAAAAAGAGGGAAGGAAAGATACTGAAACTAAATTTGATAGCAGCAAAAGTTTAGGGAATTGTTTAGGATGCAGGTGGCAGGGAAGGGAATCATGTTCATATACTAGAACTGGGGTTGTTGGCTGAGGCTATGGATTATTATTGCTAAAAGAAGATTGGACCAATTAAATTTAACAAAGTTAATTTGAGCAAAAAATGATTGATGAATTTGAGCAGCACCCTGAACCAGTAGAGATTAAGACCTGGCGATATGGACATGGGGTATTTACAGACAGAAAAAGGAAGTGATGTACAAAGACAGGTTGAGTGGTTACATCTCAGCCTTTGCCTTATTTGGGCATGGTTTGATCAGTTAGGAGTCTGAGAATGGCTAAAACTCAGTTGCCATGACTGGCTGAGACTCAACTGTTACAAAAATATACTCTGAAGTTGTAGTTTACCACATATGAAGGCAGCTTTAGGCCAAATTTAATTTAATGTAACACTATCAAACTTGTGGGAATCCTTCAGTCAGATCTTGGGCAAGTCATTTTTTGCCTATAAACCCCTCAGTTTCCTCAGCCATAAACCAAGGCAGAGTACAATGGTGATATCGTTCCCAGCTCTACTATTGTCAGAACAGAGAGAAAAGATTTAGGGTAAGTGCACTTAGATCACAACAAAATATTTCTTCAAAAATACTGGTAATGTGTGATTGGCCTTTGTGTCTGAGTAAGGTATGGCTCAAAAATATTCTGTCTCAGGGGTCTGTGAGTTAATGAGAACAGATGAGTTCTGTTCCATGACTGGACTCAGATGACAGCTCTTTCTAGAGGGATCTGAAGATTTTCATGTACCACTCGTGTAAGAGGACTGATGAGCAGTTGATTTTTTTTTTATTTGAGACAGTATCTCACTATGTCAGTAGAGTGTCATGGCATCACAGCTCACAGCAACCTCAAATTCTTGGGTTTAAGTGATTCTCTTGCCTCAGCCTCTCAAGTGGCTGGGACTACAGGTGCCCGTTACAATGCCTGGCTATTTTTTGTTTGCAGTTGTCATTGTTGTTTAGCAGGGCTGGGCTGGGTTAGATCCACCAGTCTCTGTGTATGTGGCCAGTACTCTAACCTTTACTGTCACCAACTAGAGCTTGGTGGCAGTTAGCTACAAAGCACCCACACACATTCTCTGTATGTGTCTTGCAATCCTCATGTATTGTGGCAGGGTATTTGAAATCCAGAAAACAGAAGATAGTAGGCCAGTTAAAAACTATACAGTAGATTGCCACAGAATTACTTCTTCCTTATTCTATTTCTCATTTAGTTTCTATGGAATTGAGTTATAAGCTTCATCTCTCAATGAGGGGATAGTTAGGTCACATTGCAGAAGGAAAAAGAAGAGGAGAGATGTTTCTGCAATCATCTTTTGAAGATGGGTCTCTATGTGCGTATGTCACAGACATGAGGACATTTTCTGAAGAGATTCAGAAAATATTTGCATTTTTCAGAAAATCTGAATTGGTTGTAGTTACTAATACTGTCTGTAATTAACTGTTGGTGGATGTGATACATGGTCACATCATGCAGGGACACTGAGCAGCCTCAGTGTCCCTCAGTTTGCAAATTTAGGAATTAAAAAGTAACCAACACTATTAGCTATTGCTGTGGTCCATTTAAAAAGATTTGGGGCTCTAAAGATATCAATTTACCTTCCAAACACTTACCTGCAAAACAACAAGCGAGATAAACAAGATGACTTTTATTTCCTTGAAATTACTATTTAAATCAACAGTCAAATTTGTCAAGCTATAGATAGCAAAAACATTATTTTACAGTACGATTATATAAAAAAAAGGCATCATTTTTTATACTTTTTCCTTACATCTTGGCCACATGCAAGCAATATTTATAGATTTTAATTTGCTATTACAAACTGGAACCACCATCACTACTTCACTTAATCTCCTTTTAAAGTTTACTCTGTATTATTAGATTCCAAACTTCATAAAACACGTTATGGCTTTGTTAAAGCCAAGTTTGAGCTTCTAGAAGAAAAATACTAAATTTGTAGGACCTTGAAAAGTGAAAATCTCTAATTAGATAAGGAGTTAACATTAGGACATTTTTTAAAATAGCATGCTGGTTTTGCAAATTTAATCTTCCTTTTCATATTATTACATTTTTGAAATGGATATGTAGAATCATTTAAAATCATATTTGGCTAGGACTAGAGATGCAGACAGATCAACAGTTTAAATGTCAAGGCAAAGATTCAATTTTTAGCAGGAACGGACTAGGTTGTCTTGACCAAACTTCTCAGAGAGAACAACTAGGATATAACTGAACAAAAATTAAAATGAACATATCTGAACACATTGGAGATTTACCCAGAGGAAAGATGGTACCAAGATTCCCCTGGAAAGAGGAATTTATATAGGTGATCTTAATTTTGACTTTCTCCACAATGTAACTGGTATTGCTAGAAGTGGTGTCTGAGAAGATGTGCAGGGAATTCAGGAGATTTGTGGAGTTGTTGTGCAAAGGGCAAAAGTCAAAATTCACAACCTACAATGATATGGTAAAACAAAACACACAGTGGATTGGATCCAGATTAAAGAATTACCAGACCCTTCCCCTTACCCAAAATGCGTATTTATATTCCAGGAAAAAAAAAGGACAATCTGGAGAATTTCATCAGAAAGTAAGATAACTATGGAGAAATTCTAGGGTATCTAGAATTTAGAATTTTAAAAAAATAAAATTAAAGACTAAAATAACAAAACACACAATTAAACTAGAAAAATACAATATTCACATTAAAGCAAGTTAATGAATATAATGAAAAAATAGATTATAAGAGACATTCAGAAAATATCTTTTGAAGCCTCAACAATGTGTCTTTTGAGTCCCAGAATTAGAGAAAAGAGAGCATGAGGCAAAAGGAATCTTTTAAAACATTGGCTATGAATTCTACAAAACTTAGAATATATCAAGCCAGATTTAAAAACCACTTTAAAACTTAAGCAAAATGCAAATAAACAAAAACAGTAGAAAAATTATTTTGAAACTGCTAAAAAGCAAAGACAGGATATAAATTTTAAAATCAGGCAGAAGAAATTAAAATCAACAATAGACTAGAAAGCTCATAATGGCATCTTTTCCAAAGAGAAGAATCATAAACACATTTTTGTTTTAAGAGTTTAGTGGGAAAATATATATTTTTTTTCTGGAAATTAAGACCGCAGTTGGCTACAGACACAAAATTTAGAAGGTGATATATCTCCCTTGATTTATGTTTTAAGAATCACAGATTACATCCTGCCTGCAGTATCTCATAATCTAAGAAATAGATTTGATAGAAAGAGTTAACACCATTAATGAAAAAAGATGAATAATATCCATAGGTTTTATGTGAAAAATATCTAATAGGATATATTCATATCTCTTTCAATTTTACTCTATGCAAAATATGTTGCGGTTCATTAGTTTCAAAAACAGCTCTATTGTTAAAGTAAAAGCATAATGAAGTAGTCAAGTAAATTAAGCTTTCTTGTGGGAAGCTGTGGCTATGAAAATTCTGGATATTGAACCAAAGTAATCACATCCCCTTGTGTGGAGGATATACATAGCCAGCATCCTAACTAAAAGGGAACTAGAGATGAAGAGCTGGTCATGGGAGCCCAAGACTGTGATGAAATGAAATACCCTTCCATTTTGACATTCAGATTAAAAAGCCAACAGCTTGTTATTGGAAGTCAGAAAGTTATTTTTGTATGAAAACTGATTTTTAGCTAAGGTAGACATTAGCCACATAAATCTCATGTTGCAATACTATCTTTTTCTTATTGTGCTCTAATTACAATATTTTAGCTTTTGTTTGGCATCACCATTCATTCAAATGTTTTTTTTTTTTTCCTCCATTAGCCTACCCAGTATCAAATAAAGTAATCAGTGATGTGGCTATCACCATCTTCCCCATTTTATCTGTGAGAAATTTAAAGCTCAAAGCTCAAGGCCTGTGGTTAGGGACACAGACATTTACAAATATAGGATTAAAGAAGGTTCTTTCTCCTATAAATCCTGACATTTCCACAAAATATGTTTGCATATTCATCCAAACCTTCACTGGGTATTCAGGATCTACTGACTTGTTTTTAAAGTGAGCTGGGTACCTTACAGAATAATTTGAGACAGGCTACTAGAGCAAGAGGGAACTAGAACCAAGACATAAATATCATAAGAAAATGTATTTTTTAGTAAACTTTAAAACATTTAATTCACTCCATAGATGTGAGTACAGGTGACTGCAAATGGGAAGCAATCAAGCACAGAGATGTAGGTTAATTTCCTCATAAATTGTGAATGTTGCATGGAGATAAAATCTATGGGTATTATTTATCTTTTTTCATTAATGGTATTAATTCTTTCTATCTATTTTCCTCTTTTCCATCACAACTCTTTCACACACCAGATATTTTTGACTACTGACTTTTAATTTAACTCTAATTAGTCCTGGCTTAGGGACTCTGATGAGATGTCATCAAACCCTAGGCTGGAGATGTAGTAATCCGGGGCAGGAAGATCTGCTTCAGCCTTAGGTTTGGTTCCTCTGTGGCTGAGTCAGAAACTTCAGTTCCTTCCTACTTGGGCCACAATAGCAATGTGATGTACAGAAGCTGTTTCCCATGGGTGGGGGTGGGAGATGGAGGGAGAGAGAGAGAGAGAACAAGGAGGAAGAGATCACCCAAGGTAGAAGCCACAGTGAAATTTGTAGCCTCAACTCAGAAGCAAGGTGTCTTCACTTGTGCAATAAGCTATTGATCACAAAGAACCCCACAGCTATAACATGACAGGTGTGCACAACACGTAAATTCCTGGTGAGGATCATTATGGATGGACAACCAAACAGGATCAAGTCAAATCTCTAAAATTAACTCTTGGGATCTATCTTCTTCTGCATTTCAGTTTCTTTACCCACATACTCGCTAAACTTTAGCCGTATAGAATTTTTCTGGAATTGTTAAAATCTAATTTAAGATATATTTTACATATAAAATGGATATTGTTCATACAAGTGTATATTTAATAGATAAGAGGTTGTTTTAAATGCAATCATGATACAATTGTCAAATCTAACAAAAAAAGTTTACTTAATATCATGCAATATCTAGTCCACCCACACTCAGTTTTTCCAACTTATTTTTCTAGGACCCAAATTATACATTTGCTTCCCCTGCAGTCATCTCTGGTTTTTTCCTCTTAACATAATAAAAAAAAAGTTTCAATTCCTAGGAAAGGCTGACTTGTTTGCTAGTGCTCTGAGTTTTATCTTCTCAGATCCTTTGTTCCATTTATCCTCTGCAATGATTAATTTTATGTGTCAACTTACCTGGAACATGGGATGCCTAGTTACTTTTGAATATTATTCTAGCTGTGTCTGTGAAGTTGTTTCTGGATTATTTTAATGTTGGGTTTCAAGGTGGCTGCCCGTCTCCTAAAATATGGAAGTTTCAGGCCACTCTCAGTCCTTAGTTCTTGGAGCACTCTTGGTTGAAAAATGACCAGACAACACTAAATAAGGTGAATGTGAAACAAAGTTTGTTGAAAAAGAGAAAGACAGGTCTACAGAGTAAGAGACAGATGTAAGCTTACAGAGCAAGATCCGTTCTTCATAGAGGGTGAATGGGCCCCATTGTCATGACAAGGAAAAAGATGAGTCATGGCTACTGATTCTTTTTTATACTGTATGGATCAGGCCTACCTTGTGGTTCACAGGTCACCTTGAAACCTGAGTCATACTGTGCTTGCAGACCTTGCATGAGTCTCTATGAAAGCCCTTTTAGGGGTATGGACCCCAGTGTAGATTTAAGCTAATACATGATAATTAATCTTAAGGCTATTCTAGATCTTCTTCAGCACTCTATCATACCAGTCTTCTGTATCCTTTTGCACTTGGGACTAAGCTTTGATTGGTAGATTGTAGGATGTTCCCTCCTCCCCAGGTATGAGCAATCACTTGAGACAAAATTAAGGTGGGAGGCACCAAGATGGGGATCTGGGAGCACTGCCTGTTCTTCTCCCCCAGGATAGTAGGGATTTCTATGCATCTACCCAACGTTAGCATTTGGATCAGTACACAGCCCTCCCTGATGTGGGGAGACCTCTTGCAATCCATCAAAGACTGGAAAAGAATAAAAAAGCTAAATAAGAGAGAACTCTCCCCATCTGACTGCTTGAGCTGAATGTTGGTCTTTTCAGCCTTCACACTCTGAAATGGCTCTTTGGGTCTCAAGCCCACTGAGTTTTGGACCGGTACTTATACCACTGGTTCACCTGTTCCTCAAGCTTTTGAGTAGGGCTGGATCATGAGCTCTCCTGGGTCTCCAGCTGGCCAGCTGCAGATCTTGTGAATTCTCAGCTTCCATAATCATGTCATCCATTTCCTTGTTCTGTTGGTTCTGTTGCTTTGGGGAACCTTGACTAAGATATCCCATTCTGCATCATCATGTTCTTCCCTACTGGACCATTCCAACTGGCAACAGAGAGCTGTAGCCTTTCTACCTTTAACTTCAGTTTCCCTGTGTTTACTGCTCCATTTATTGTTTATTCTTTAGGTCCACTTTTTTGACACCTGTTTTCTTTTCTAACACTGTGATGTTAAGGGGATGGAGAAAGGTAGAGGTGGCTCAGGTATTCAAACACTTCAGGTGAGGAGTCCACATGATAGCTAAACACGTCACCTAGTAACCTTTGTCAAACCACAAAAATACAGAACATTTTCCTCTTGCCATTTTTTTGTCTATGAATTGGCCAAATTCACTTGAAGCAAAAACAAATTTTCCTACTTTGATCTTAAAGTTTTTTTCAGAAAAAAAAGCATACTTTATCCCATGTCTTTTTCTTTCTTTTAGTTAAAGAAAATATTCTCTGGGAAAATAGACTTGTTCTTAAAAACCAAAAATTTTAAAGTATAGTTTTAAAACTGCTGCGAGGTCGTAGACCTTTCTCTAGCCTGGTAACAAGACAAAAAAATATATGTCAGGTCATGCACTAACACCCCAATGACATAGCCAAGAGCAGAGAATGTGTAAACACACTGACATTTGGATTCAAACAAGGTGAAAATGTTATTTCCAGATGACATTTTTTGCTTTAATACAGAGATAACATTGAAATTCATGTTCAGGGGATGACACTACTCAATGTAGCAGACCCCATGGGTCGATGGCAGCTGTTTGAATAGCATTTAACTGTCAGTCTTTCTAAGCAGAAGCTTTGTCCAGTTTGTCTTTTGGAGAATGGTGGTAGTTGTGTTCTCCTCCTTACATATCGTGTTGATTCTTCTTGAGTAACTGATGATGCAAGTTTTTATTCTGAATATTCCCTTTCATATCACTTACTTTTTTTCAGGAATAAGATTTTTTTCTTTTTTTATGGAAGTAGTGGCAAGATGCAGGCAAGTAAAGGAGATATAGTGATTAATTCTGAGGCAGTTGAGTAGCTTGACTTATGCTTGAACCTCATTTCTATTGGTAAATGGATTTTAGGGGGAGAACTGCTTTCTATCCTGACTATACTGGAATATTATGATGTTTAGTGAGTTACTCTTTTTCTTCTCTTCTCATTGACCTGAAAAATGAAAAAGGATTTACTTCCTCTTATTGTGAAGAATATAGACCATATGTATACAGTGTTTAAAATATATTATGCAATTTAATACAATCTAGTCTTCTAGATTGAGGGTTTCAGGAAGAACCTAATGAGTAGAGTTATAATAACATTTTAAGTATCCCAGTGTGTTTAATAATCTTTTCTCTGAAAAAAATTTTTATTTTTAAAATTGTACCAAAATACAGATAACACAAAATTGACTATCTTAATCAATTTTAAGTGTATAATTCAATAGTATAAAATTCACTCATATTTTTGTGCAATCACCTTTATTAATTTCCAGAATCCTTCTCATTTTGCAAAAACTGAAACTCTATACCCATTGTGCTTTAGCCCCCATTCCCCTGTTTCTCCAGCCCTTTCCAAACACCATTCTGCTTCTTGTGTGTATAAAATTTCACTACTCTTGATACTTCATATAAGTGGAATCTCAAAGTTGATACCTCATATAAGTGCAATCTCATAGTATTTGTCTTTTAGCTAGATAATGTTATAGCAGGTATTAAAATTTCCTTCTTTTTTAAGGCTGAATAATATTTCATTGTATATTGATACCTTATTTGGGGCACTTTGTTTGTTTTATCAGCTATCATGAACAACAGGTAAGTAAGGATTGCAATAGTGGCTTCTCACCTGTGTGTGCATGTCTTCAATCAGAAGAAGCAATCAGTAATCAAAGCAAAGATGTTTGGAGGATGAGGTTTCCATTGTTCACCCTGGCCCCTGAAACCCATGTACAAGCTGTTCAGTAACATGTGTACAGCTATCTACCATGGGGTTAGGATTGAGAGATGGGCAGATGCTTCTGAGTCATGAGCTAAAGTTAACCAATGTGAACAACAATTTACCATCCAACCTTCCCCTATAATTTATGAGACTTCAAATAAACATCTGAGTCTCAATGTAGTTACAACAAATGGATTTTGTTGGTACAATTGTTATGTAGATGAGGAAACATTCCTGGCACTTCCTTCCCTGCCATCTTTCCAGAATCTTTTGCTTAGCAAGTAATTTGAAAAAAATTTATTTGGCAAAATTAAACAAAGCCACTTACACTTTTTTCTTCATGTTAATTCATTAATTCATGGATTAAAAGTTTGCCACTTGAAAGATCCCCAAGATTGGAAGATAAGTGAGTAATACAGCCTTCTAGCTCCCAGAAGCTTGAAGTCTAATAGGAAAGAGATGTAAAGGCAACAACTAGGGTACCAAAGAACAGGACCTTTATTAAATACTACACAAGGTTCAGAGAGCCATGCTTTCTGCTTAGGTGAGGGGGAGAAGTTAGGAGAGACCAGAAAATATTTCATATAACCCACCACTGGTGAAAACATGGATATCTTTGCTTTTTCTTCTGCACTTTGGCTGTTTCACCACCTCCAAGATCCTGTAAGGGAAGCAAATATGATTGAAATATAGGAAATTGGGTAAACCATTAGTTATTACAACTTCATTTTTTAAACTTTCTCTCTCTCTTTCAGTCGTCTACTGATTTTATAAAACTGATTTAATAAAAACATACATTTTCTTCATAATTCCTGCCTTCTTTCCTTATACTCGTGTATTTATTCATTGACTTACTTATTCAATATACAGTTACTGAGCAGCTACTATATTTCAGGCATAATGCTAAGCATTTGGCTACTATCTTGAAAAAGAGCAGCAGTATGGAAACAGTTTATTTGTAACTTGCCTTTTAATAGTCTAGTCTCTCATAGGTGAGGAACATCAATGTTCAATAAACAAATCAAAGTTGAATAGGTATTTTACTTTCTATTTCTCTCTCTGACACACAATCATATACACGAGATGTGTAAAATGTCTTTTATGGTTCTGTGTCCTAATGGACTCAAAAATGGAAATACTATGACCTTCTTTAAAAGTTCCATTGAATTCAGCTTGCTTCATACTATTTCTTTCTTGTTCTTTTTTTTTTTTTTCAGTGTGCATTATGTTCTCTGAAATGGCAAATTGTTGATTGAGAAGACCCTTTGCAGCTCAGTTTGTTGTATTCTTCACTCTTCCAGGGGATGAACATGCAGTTGCTTCCAAGTCCCTCTTACCCTGGGTCAAACCTCCTTTCAGACAAAGTGCAGGAATCTGTGCCTTCATTGGAGGCTGCTTTGGAGAACATCTGACATCTCTGCCTCACAGTGTCCCACATCTGCTCTGCTTTTGTCCACTCACCAGGGACAGAAGTAGAACATGGCGTGACATCATGTACTGCATTATTTAGTGATGAGCGAAGAGGACACCCCTAGAGATGAATGTAATTTTAATCTTGGAGAAAAAATGATTACGAGCCATGAACGTGAAGCAAACAGCAGCTGTAAATGTTGTAAAAAACATCAGTAAGGGGGAAAGAAAGGCGACAGCTGAGCGTGAATTGATTTTCCTCGTAAGTCTTGTGTCCTTAATCATTATGCCAGATGGAGGAGCAATCGCTAGGACATAAGGTTCTGTTGGTCTCACTGCCCTTCCCACAAGAGAACAGGTTAAAAATACCTTCTCTAAGCAACAGAATGATAAAAGCAAATGTAACATTTCATTTTTTAATCAAGATTCAATTTATCTCATTCATTTGAGACAGCAAGCTGTGGTGAAAAAGAACAGTCTTTGGGTTAGAAAGACATGGCTTTGCATCCTAATTATTTTAATTACTACCTACCTTTGTGACCTTGACAGAGTTTCTTTTTCTTCCTGAGACTTAGTATTTTCACTTACAAAAGAGCTTACATTGAGGTCTTACTTTGTGCTAGGCATTATGCTAATCATATTATTTTATTGCCCATTTAATCCTCCCCCAAAGTCTTTGTGTATTCTTAACTGGTTTCTAGAAAAAAAATAGATAAATAGGAGTTTAATTAATTTTTAAAGTTTGGCCACCTAAAGAAGAAGTTATGTGCATAAGTGATAGGACAGATATGCCAGATTCATCATATAAGCTTGGATATTTTTTTAACTTCCTTCTGCCACGAATTTTTCATTAATAAATTCAGGTGCTGAGAATGGTTTATCATATAATGGTCTCCTTCTTGTTTTCTCATATCAGTTATATGTTAATTATGCTGTGAAATAATAAATCTGAACTGAGTGACAGTTACTTTGTTCAAAAGAATTATTGAAAGGGCTTGTGGGGATGCAACTATTGTCATACAACAGCAAGGTCAGTATTGCGATAGGGAGAACACTGTGACCAGGAGATAGGTGAGTTTCTCAGGAGACAAGTGAAAGCGTTTGGGGATTTTTTTTATGGGAAAGCATTAAAAAGACTAGAAAGAACTTGGTATGGGAAAAAAGAATAGCATGGTTTAAAAGGTTAAAGCATGGTTTCTTGAGGCCACCCTACTCTTAGGGAGTGGTCAGTAAGATGGAATATACACTGATTTAGGCTGAGGGTGACTCAAAGATAAGGGGCCTGGGGCAAGGAGAAAATCTCAACTAAAGTATAGTTAATAAGCATTTTGTTCAGATTGATCATTAGGGACAAGAAGATTTTCTGATCAAGCAAGATGAAAATTTGGGGCAAACTTGTCAGGTCATCTCATAGGTAAACAAGAGAATATGTATGAATCTCATCTAAATCAGTTGGGAAGGGTGGTTCTTTTAGTAAACCATTTCCTAAAACACAAAATCTGAGGTGATTTTTTAACCTTTATTGTCTTTCAGGATCACAGGGCCTGGGTAAAGTTCAATGTTGTCATTTGTTCAACTCCCAAACGTTATTTCTAGATGTGCTTAAGTATATCAGCAAGACATGTTAAATGAAAAACTTCAGACAAATTTAACACAGTTTAATTTATCAAAGAATGATTCATAACCTGGGTAGCCCCCAGAAGCAGGTTGAGTTCAGAGTGACTCTGGGGCTACCAAAAGGTCAGATAGCATTTATGGACAGAAAACATAAGTGACATACAGGAAATGAAAGTGAGGAAGGGAAACAGCTAGATTGGTTATAACTTGGTGTTTGCCTCATTTGACCACAGTTTAAACAATTGGCCACCTGTGACTGGCCAAACCTCTGTGATTACTAAAAGAGTAGGTTACGTCCTGTTTACACATCCCATTAGATTACAGTTCTCTAGGCCAAACTGAAAAGGCATAGAAAGCAGCGTGGGGCTAAACTTAACAATTCTCCCTCTCAAACTTGAGAGGTTGACCAAAAACGTTAGTCATTAATATCATTTTCTCACCACCTTAAATGGACTTAGTAGGACACAAATATCTCTGAAAAATAACAGAGCCATGGGATTTGTAAGGTGGGAACACAGAAACAGAACAATAGGGGAAAAAACTTGTTAACATCTGGTTACTTCTCATTACTTTTCTGTAAGGGTTAGAGAAAAGGAATCTCCTATTTTCAGAGGAGGAAAAAGGTCTGTTTTGGAATCTATCTCCTTTAAAGTTTCAGTTTCATTATGTTAGAGTAAGTGACACCGTTTGTATTTGATCTCCATGGTGCCTACTGCATAAGCTCAAATCCAAAAAACATGGCCTCCCATAAAGGTATTTAACAACTTCCTCTTTTGGTCAGGTTCTCACCTAGGTGAGAGTATGACCAAAAGTTAGGGCTACAGTACCACTCACATTTTGTTTTTATAGTGTCAGCACATCACTCATAGGTCAGTGTCCTCCTGATCACACACATTTCTTTGAAGTTTTGTTGTTCCAGTTGAAGATAAGCCATTTGATGTTCTATGAATGGCTGCATGCAAACGTTAAAAACTTTTGAGAGAATATAGAGGACTGAGGAGTTCCAAGTGTACTCCTCAGCCAGGTCCCTATCAACCAAACCAACTAAAATCAAGTAGATTAAAAAATAAGCCAGATGAAGAGTGTACGCATTTCAACCAAGCAGGCTGTTCGTTAGGCTCTTGCCACTGAGAGAATAATACCTCATGTATTCATTTATTTATTTATTTATTATTAATTTTGTTTGATTTTTATTTATTT
The DNA here is from genome assembly GCA_963574575.1 of Galagoides demidoff. NCBI lineage: Eukaryota > Metazoa > Chordata > Mammalia > Primates > Galagidae > Galagoides > Galagoides demidoff. The sequence continues at coordinate 49,133 of CAUYQV010013495.1, forward strand.
TTTAATTTAATTTTATTTTTTTATTGAATGGTAACTATGTACATTAATGCACTTCTGGGGTACAGTGTGGGGTTTTCACATGCAATCCGAAATACTTCCATCAAACTGATCAACACAGCCTTCATGTCATTTTCTCAGTTATTGTTTTAAAACATTTTCATTCTACTCTTAGAGAGATTCACATACTTATCATTCTTTATAGTGAGAACATTCAAAAGCTACTCTGAGTAATCTTTAAGAATATAATACCTTGTTATCAACTGTAGTTACTATGTTGTACAATAGATCTCTTGAACTTATTCTTCCTAAGTGAAATTTTGTATCCTTTGACCAACATCTCCCAAAGGTCCCTCTGCATCCCTCCTCCCCAGCCCCCGATAACCATCATTCTATTCTCTGCTTCTGTGAGTTCAACTTTTTTAGATTCTACACATAAATGAGATCATGCAGTGTTTGTCTTTCTGTGACTGGCTTATTTCACTTGAATCCGCTGTATTCATCATGTTTGTTGCAAAGGATAGGATTTCCTTCTTTTTTAAGGCTGAATGGTATTCCATTTTGTAGACATACCATATTTTCCTAATTCATTCATTTGTTGATGAACTCTTAAGTTGGTTGATTCCTTATCTTGGTCATTGGGAATAGTGTTGCAGTGAACGCAGGTACACAGGTATCTCTTCCATATACTGATTTCTTTCTTTCTCCTTTCTTTCTTTCCTTCCTTCCTTTCTCACTGTGATCATACCATGCACTTCAGCTTGGGTGACAGACTGAGACCACTTCTCAAAAAAATTTTTTTTAAATTTTAATTTATTAGTTTTTGAGACAGGATCTCATGATGTGGCTCAGGCTGGCCTCAAACTCCTAGACTCAAGTGATCCTCACACCTTGCCCTCCTGCGTAGCTGGGATTACAGGTGTACACTGTGTATCCCTTATCCTTTGTCTTTTTTTTTAAACAGAGCCTCAAGCTGTCCCCCTGGGTAGAGTGCCGTTGCATCACAGCTCACAGCAACCTCCAACTCCTAGCCTCTGCCTCCCAAGTAGCTGGGACCACAGGCGCCCGCCACAACGCCCAGCTATTTTTTGGTTGCAACTGTCATTGTTGTTTGACAGGCCCGGGCTGGATTCAAACCCGCCAGCTCAGGTGTATGTGGCTGGTGCCTTAGCCGCTTGAGCCACAGGCGCCGAGCTATCCTTTGTCTTTTTGATGAAAGCTATTATAACAAGTGTGAGGTGACTGAGGTTTTGATTTTTGTTTCCCTGATGATTAGTGATGTAGAGTATTTTTTCATATGTCTATCAATGATTTTTAATGTCTTCTTTGAGAAAGAAGGTCCAGGTCCTTGTCCATTTTTCATTTGCGTTATTTCATTGCTGTTGAGTTATTTGAGTTTATTACGTATTCTGGGTATTAACCACTTACCAGATGCATGGTTTGCAGATATTTCCTCCCACTCTGCGTGTTGTCTCTTCACTCTGGATTGTTTCCTTTGCTAGGCAGAAGGTTTTTCGTTTGATGTAGTCTCATTTGTCTGTTCTTGCTTTTGTTGCCTGTGCTTTTGGGGTCATGTTAAAAAAAAAATCACTGTCCAGATCAGTGTCATAAAGCTCTGTGTTTTCTTCTGGGTTCAGGTGTTGTGTTTAAGTCTTTAATTCCATTTGGAATTGAAGTTTGTATCTGGGGAGAGATAAGGGCCTTATCTCATTCTTCTGCATGTGGATTTCTAATTTTCCCAACACATTTTATTGACAAGCTGTCCTTTCCCCTGTGTGTGTTCTTGACACCTTTGTCAAAAACCAATTGACTGTAAATGTGTGGATTTATTTCTGGGCTCTCTGTTTTGTTCCACTGGTCTATGTGTCTATTTTTATGTCAGTAAAACTATATATACTCTGACCGTACTATACAATATTATATGGTATTGCTTTGGTTACTGTAGCTGTATAGTACGGTTTGAAGTCAAATAGGGGGACGCCTATAGCTTTTCCTTTTCTTTCTTCCCCTGGTTAGAGTGCTATGACATCACAGCTCACAGCAAGTAGCTGGATCTACAGGTGTGTGCCACTATACCTGCCTGGTTTTTCCATTTTTAGTAGGGACAAAGTCTCACTCTTGCTCAGGCTGATCTTAAACTCCTGAGCTCAAGCAAATCACCCTACTTGGCCTCACAGAGTGCTAGGATTATAGGCATGAGCCACGGTGCCTGGCCTGTTCTTTTTTTTTTTTTCTTTTTCCAAGATTGCTTTTGGCTGTATAGGTCTTTAGATGTTCCATATGAATTATAGGATTTTAAAATTTTTCTGAGAAAAGTGTCATTGGAATTTTTGGTAGAAGTTGCCTAGAATCAGCCTGTAGCTTGCTTTGGGTAGTGTGGGCATTTTAACAATGTTACTTCTTCTGCTCCGTGTATATGGATATGTTTCCACTCATGTCACCTGCACTTTCTTTCATCAGTGTTTTATAGTTTCCAGGTGCAGATCTTTCGCCTCCTGGATTAAATTTATAACTAAGTATTTTATTTTATTTTTTTGAGACAGAGTCTCACTTTGTTGCCTCTGGTAGAGTGCCACGGCATCATAACTCACAACTCACGGTAACTTCAGACTCTTGGGCTCAAGTCTCTTCCCTCAGTCTCCCAAGTAGCTGGGACTACAGGTGCCTGGCACAATGCCTGGCTATTTTTAGAGACTAGGTCTCACTCTAGCTCAGGCAAGTCTCAAACTTGTGAGCTTAGGTGATCTCCCCACCTCGGCCTCCCAGAGTGCTAGGATTACAGGCATGAGCCACCGTGCCCAGCTTATTTTTTGGTAGCTGTTGTAAATGAGATTGTTCTCTTGATTTCCTTTTCAAATAGTTTGTTGTTAGTGTATGGAAGTGCTACTGATTTCTCTGCATTCCTTCTATATCTAAGTTTTTGAGAATTTTTATCATGAAAAGATGCTGACTTTTTTTATATGCTTTTTCTGTATCTGATGAGATGAATAATCATGTGGCTTTGTCCTTCATTCTGTTAATGTGGCATATCACATTTCTTGACTTGTATGTGTTGAACCATCCTTGCATCCTCTTTGGGGTACATCCTCCATCAATAGGGTGTGTGCAACCACAATTTGTTCATTTTCATTTCATTGTTCTAGTATATGAATATATAATAACATCCATTCTTTTGTTGCTGGACATTTAGGTCTAATTTTCTTTTTTTTTTTGAGACGGAGCCTCAAGCTATCCCCCTGGGTAGAGTGCTATGGCATCACAGCTCACAGCAACCTCCAACTCCTGGGCTCAAGTGAGTCTCCTGCCTCAGCCTCCCAAGTAGCCGGGACCACAGACACCCACCACAACGCCTGGCCATTTTC
>CAUYQV010013498.1:0-32148 GCA_963574575.1 Galagoides demidoff
TTAATATCAGGTGTATCCAGATTAAGCAGATTGATTTTGAAGTATTTCCTCTTTTTCTATGGTCTATAAGATTTGGCATGATCTTTTTTTTGAAATTATCTTTTATTTTTATTTATAAATATTAGTTGTCTATTTTTTGAGGCTTTGGAAAAAAATAATAAGTTAATTGCTGTCTCTCTACTGAACCTCAGAGTCAAAGCATTCTATAATAGTCATACTCTTATTTGACGAGGTGAATGGAGTGAACTTCATGAAATAAGCATACTTATTTGCATTCTTTGCATTACTATTATTATTATTGCTTAATACTTCATTGCAGCAATCGTCTGATTTCTTTCCTGAATGTATTTATCTTCATTTCTTCTTTATGAGGTTTTTGTTTCTAGTCCTTATCTTAAACATTGTTATTGTCGGAAAATTTTAAGCCTTTTTAATTCTGTGAAGGCAAAAAGTAGAAACCTAATAATCACATGTAAATGTAATAAAATAAAAACTTCCTGTACTTAATACAATCTATTAAAAAAAATAATAATAAAATAATCTGGTGAGTTAAAAATTGAGAAGATCTGACTTAAAAATACATTATTAGAAGTGGGAAAAAATATACTTAAAATCTAAAATGAAGACATAACAAAGCAGATTAGAAATGAAATTACTTCACCTTTAAATCGGATCTCTGTCTTACAACTTCCTTCAGAACACCCATAAGAATATCTGTAGCCAGTGTCCTTTCATGAGCTTCATCAAGAATTATTACACCATAACGCTCCAGGAGGGGATCATTCATAGCTTCACGAAGTAGCATGCCATCAGTCATATACCTGTATTTATAAAGAACATGTTGGTCAAAGATCATTTAGGTCATTTTAAAACTAAACTTCATACCATAAAATGAAATGCAAAGACATTATACAGGTAAGTAAAAATTAAACTTCTGTTGAAGACAAAAGTGCTACTATTTCATAACTGCAAAATTAAACTTCAAGAAAATTTTCCTAAAGTGTTATCACCAAACAAAACATGCATCATCAAATCTTGTCAAATGTCAACTGTTACACCCAAATGTACTGAGGAAACAAGAGATTCCTGATTACAGAATATAATAATAACATGATTTCATACAAATGCCAAACCAAAAATCATTAAGATAAATGAATTTTTTTTTTCTGACAATGTCTCACTATGTGGCCCTTGGTAGATGCTATGGCATCACAGCTCACAGCAACCTCAAACTCTTGGGCTTAAGCAATTCTCTTGCTCAGCTTCCCGAGTATCTGGGACTGTAGGTGCCTGCCACAATGCCCGACTATTTTTTTGGTTGTAGTTGTTATTGCTGTTTAGCAGGCCCAGGCTACACTTGACCCCTCCAGTGTCAGTGAATGTGGCCAGCACCCTACTCAGGGCACTGAACCTGAAAAAATGAATTTATTTCATCAATGAACCAAAACGAGAGGGAAACCAGGCTTCAGGATGGCTCAAAAAAGGGCAGCTAATATGGAATGTAGCCATCACAGGAGAGGCACCAAGGAGACCTGGATAAGAATGGAGGCGATCACAGAGTAAGGGTGGTTTCCAGAGCATTGTGTGGGTCAGCTGTCTCCTGTCCATTCCACTTAGATTGCCGCTGTTACCATTACAAAACTACTAACCTCAGTTTGGCACCTGGACAAAACATACATGCTAAGTCACAGCTCATTCAGATAAATAAAAACCCATGATTTTATTTACAGACTTAAAGTGTTATAAAAATCTGAAGTGATCATTTATATCTTCACTATTTTGGCTCTTTTCATGACGAGTCTAGGCTAATCTTTCATGGATCAACTTGTTATTTTTAGCTAATGCCATCTGTTAGAGCATTAAGTTCAACAAACTGATAGTACCCAACAGAAAGAAGTGAATCCTTCTATTTCAATTAAACTTAATTCTTAATTTAATAAATTTTTGATAAACTGATCTTTATTCATTTATATACTTTATGTTTCTTTTTCCTTAGTCACATTTAAAAAATTAAACTATCACATTTCTGGAATCGACAACATTAGCTGCAAGATAACTTTGTGTAAGAACACAAAAGGAAAACCACTGCCAATTAAACTATGACCCAACCCTAGCACCAAGTATCAAGCAGTGACACTATAGCCTCCAGCTGCTTTGAAATCTCCTTCATCTAAGGACCGTGGGCATTTTCGCTTGCCTTTCAGAAATACTCACTTGTGGCTAACTTCCTTAGCTTCAATAGGGCTCCTTTGTTGCTTTGCAGGGTAAAAATATTAATTGGTTTCTCTTCCAACATCCCCTCAAATACTATCAAGTTCACCCCCGCCTCTCCATTTCCCAGTCTTTCTGGATACTCAATAACTATTCATTTCAACAGGGACTCTACTCCAATATTTTTGAAGGCATTGTAATTAGCAAAGAATCTCCATATTTACAGTGCCAACAATTCACATTACTTAGCTGAAGTAATGCCAAGCACACCTGGATAAAGTCTAAGCACTCAGATGCAATGGTGACCATTAAAACTGCTACAAATCACAAGACCTCCACAGACAGAAGTTACAGTCTAACTTCACACATTAGATATGTGAGGAAAACAGTCACATAACTGGTAAAATATCAGACTTCAACTTCAAAACTTCTTAGGCCGGGCGTGGTGGCTCACGGCTGTTGTCCCAGCACTGTGGGAGGCAGAGGCAGATGAATCACCTGTGCTTAGAGGTTCAGACCAGCTGAAGACCCGCCTGAGGCAGAGTGAGCCACAGTGAGACCCCCTCTCTACAATAAAACAAGACAGCCGGACCTTGTGATCCCAGCTACATGGGGGGGAGGGGGAGGCAAGAGAACACTACAGGAGGAAGAAGTAAAAAAAAAAAAATCAAAAAAAAAAAAAAAAACCTCTTCAAAGTAATAAGTTGGAAAAAAAAAACTTCTTAAAACTCATTCATATAAAGATACCCTCTTTTATTTTAATCTTTTTCTTCCTCACACTCCTCAAGCTTTGAACGCCCACAACAATATGGAGCAGGGCTGACCAATCATTCTTTTCCAGCAGAAATGTTAAAAATAGGGAAAGAATATCAAATTTCATCAATTCTATATAAAATATATTTGTCAAATTTATCTTTTCTAAAACTGAGATGCATCTTAAAATAGCACCTGACAAAGGCTGTCAACTAGGTAGCAATTGTGGAAAAATGAGATAAGCACCAGTCTCAGACTCCAGAAAGAAATACAAATGGCTAATTAGACATATATGTAAAGAGCTGCTTAATTTCATATGAAATAAATTTAGATTAAAACCATGGGAAGATGGTATTTTTCAAATAAAAGATAAAGATTAAAAAGTTGTAGAATGCCACACTGCTTGCAAGGGAAAGAGACGCTCATCTGCTCATTTCTTACTAATGAGAGTGGATAAAATCTCTATGGAGCACAGTCTGGCAAAAGCTGATCCAACTCCAGCATACCCTCCGAACCAATTTCACTCGTATGAACTTACTTCATTTCACAGATGTGCATGTGTTAAAAGTGTACGAGAGTCTAAGAGGACAGTGACTTTCTAATAGCAACACTGCAAATTTGAGTTATCCACCCACAGGATTAGTCAAACTAGGGTACAATCATAAATGCATTACAAAGATGAATCAATCTGATATTAACTGTTCTAGAACAATCCCCACACTATTATGCATATGAAAGCTCTCGTATAAATGCTGGAGAAGTTTTATCTGTCGTGAAAATCCTATGTGTGCTGTGCTATTTCACTTCTGTTAGTTTGGTTGCCTTTCAAAGGATAGGCTTTATTCTGGAATAACTAAATATGCAGTTAAATCAAAACTGTTTCTAAAAAATCTAAAACCTGACTCATCATGATCCAAAGAAATTCTTTCTATGTGCTTGAAAAGGCACCCATTATAAATGAGTGACATGTTTTAGTCTGAGTAATCAGATTTACTTACTGCTTTCTATATTACCTAGGAAAGCTTTATAAATACTTACACAGAGAATTACATGGAACAAGAAATGAGGATGAAGGAAAAGAATAAAAACACACTTTTTGCAAGACAAAGCTGCTTTACAATTGTTTTCTAACCTCAGACAATTTTCTTCGGCTTCTATAATGCTCCATTTGTAAAATGTGAATAGTATGAACAGTATTTAAAGTAAACAGCAATGTACATATGTAAGCACTCAGTACACTAACCACCTGCCACCTGATTAAGTATGCAATAAATAAAACACTACACAACACTCAATTCTATAACACTTTTAAGTCTCTGGAAGCCCAAAATAACGATACTTACTTATTTTACAAGTTTTTGAAGTTTCAATTCCATCTTAAAAATTAAGTGAAACTCTAAACAAAAGACCCACATGCAACAAAATAGTGTAGGTCTAACTTTAACAAATTGGTAAATAAATCTATAGCTGTTATGTTAAAATGCTAAAGGTATACAACCTTCACTACTTGCAGCAAATTTTAGATTAACTAGTCAACTTTAATACAACCTTAAAATGCCCCTAATTTAAAGAAAAGCTTACCCACATCAATATACCTAGACAAACAGATTTGTAGTATCTTTAATGTTATCTGTAGAATATTTTCTTTTATCTGTAGAATCTGCCTTTATCTGTAGAATATTTTTAGAATGTCAACAAGGTGACACAGAAGAATGTTAAAAAGCTCAAATAGCTTTCATTCACTAGGAACTACATCAGATGATAGTAGTGTAGTGATTTTATTCACTATAGCTCTCTTCATTATTCGGTATGGTTGGTGAGCCAGAACATCCTACTCACCTCCTATAGTCTCAACAGTCTTCCCCCTAAATTCATGCTGGAATCCTTACCCCTGAAAAGTGACAATTTTAAGAGGTGGAGCCTATGGGAGATAATTAGCTCATGATGGCTCAGCCTTATAACAGGCCCCAAGAAGCTCACTATTCCTATCCACCATGAGCCATCTATAAACCAGGAATCCAATCCTTGCCTAATTCCAAATCTGCCCACACCTTGATCTTGAACTGTTCAGCTTCCAATGCTATAAAGAAATAAATTTGGGGTTTTTTTTTTTAAGTTACTCAATCTACAGTATTTTGTTACAGGAGCTGAAAAAGACCAAGGCACCATCCCTCACAATGCCAGCACTACAAAATGATCAATTACAAAGCAAAGCTAGGAATTTTTACACAGTAAATGCTATCATAGTAAGTCAATAGCTACAATAAGGTCATCATAAATTACTTTCCTACGTCAAAATAATTCATTCCATTATCAATTGCTTTTGTACGCCACAGAAAACAAAAAACAGTATTGACATCTATTCATTTATATGTAACCCAGTTTAAGATAAGCTGACTACTTCTGCAATCATCACTCAGATTCAGCATTAACTTTTAAGAGTGCCATGGGGCGGTACCTGTGGCTCAAGGAGTAGGCGTCAGCCCCATATACCGGGGGTGGCGGGTTCAAGCCTGGCCCCAGCCAAAACTGCAAAAAACAACAAAAAAAGAGGGCCTTCTGTGTGTGTAATAAAAATGGCTAGCACTACATTTCTCAGTTTATGAAGTTATGTAAAGAAAACTTCAAGGAAACCTGATGCATGTAAACACAACAGTTTTAAAAAAAAGACTTTTTAAAAAAAAAATTACGATCTCCTCAAGATTAGGCTATGTATCATCTGCTACCCACGGTATAGGCTTTCACAATTCAAGTTTGGAATACTTCTATAACCTTATTATAGAAGGTTATTATATGTTATTTCCACAGCCAACAGAATGTTTAAAGCACTTTTTTGGGTACAGACAGGTCACTCAATATGGTACAGTTAAATTGTCGATTCAATCTATTAAATGCTAAATAACCTAGAATATGTTGTCTTAATGACTAAACACATAAAATTTTTACTGTTTTCTATATTAACATGTAGGACACTGCAGGACTATGAATTTCAGGTAGTTCAAAGTTCTAACACTGTATCATACATTCCTTTCAATGTCATCACTGTGAAGCTAGATTTTTGAAAGTCACTATTATAAAGTGGGTAGCATGCAAAAGTAAATGCAGAGTAGAAAATAAGGGTGGTAGTGTCTAATCCGATTTCAACATTTGAGAAACCTGCAGTACTCAAATGGTGCAGACGCACTGGTAAACAATGGTTATTTAAGAATGAAAAAAGGGTATATTTTTCAACGTACATGTATTTTTAAAGGAAACTTAAAACACTTAAGTTGTTAGGACTCAATTATTTAATAAATAGAATTCTTAAGTATTTAGACCTAGGGTGCCATAGGGATATTACTGAAACATAATAACCTAGTTCATCTACCTAGAGTACCAGAAAATGATTTACACTATTTGCTGCTGCTAGTCTAACTGCCTAAGTCTCTCCCCATCTTTTCAACTCAGATTAAATACACCCTCCTCTGTGAAATCATCTATTCATTCAAATTACCTTCCTAATTGTTTCACAGCTTACCTCCTTAACCAAGTCAGTAAAAAGCCATTGATACCAGTAGAGGGTCCCTACATATTTAATGTTCTTTTCATTGGTAAAGAAGTCAACAATGACTTACATAGGCTCAAGTTCAATTTGACATACTCTTAGCAACAATATTACACAGTATGACAAACACTAATCTTATCTAGCTGGGTGTTATATAGCAAGTGCATGTAATCCCAGCTACCCAGGAGGCTGAGGATAGAGGATTGCTTGAGCCCAGGAGTTGGAGGTTGCTGTAAACTATGACCCAGGGCATTCTAGCCTGGGGCAACAGATCAAGACTCCATTCCCCTCCCCCGAAAAGATAAATACTAATCTTACTAGTGGCCAGTCATCATTTATGGGAAGGCAACATATTTTGAATAATTTGCAATCTACAATGTTTTAATGTTCTAATATAACAAATGTGGCAAAAAAAAAACCCCAAAAACAAAAATAAAGTATTAATACCCATTTGTAATCTATTCTTAGAAATCCGAAATGCTGAAGACCAGATGCCAAAACATATAGCTTTGTTACGTTAAACTGAACTATATATGTATGTGAAGTAAGCAATGGAAAACAATCTGAGTGCCAGGAGGACTCTAAGGTTGTATACCGACTACCATATTTAATCTCTGAACCTTATGAAGTATCAGCTCCACCTTCTGAAAAATTGCCAGGCACACAGCTCGTAAGTGGCAGAGCTAGGACACAACTCAGGCACTGTGACCCTACAGGCTGTGTATGTACTAAACTCTATTTCCTCTTGGTTCTCTTCTGAAGTAATTTATTTTTGAGATTGTCCTGTTGAAAACCCACCCTGAATTCTCTAAATAGTCCCTACACAATCAGTGTTTTATTCTCTTGTCACCAGAGACTCCAAGAACCTGTTGGAACAATCCTCTGTCAACCTTAGGGTTCAGTACCATCCAGCTCCTTAGCGTAGCAGCGTATGTAATCAGGCTGTTACATTTTGAAATACTTTGGGATTCTCTCTCATCTTATCTATATTGCCTTTTTGAGATTAAAAAGTCCTTTAACATCTTAAAACAGATCTGGCACGGAAATGCTGACTTGCAGAAATCAGCAGGCTACTTAGAGAATATATAGACAACTGCTTCCTCAAGTTATTCAAGTATGAGTTTCCTTTCAGAAAAGAAAATGTTTTTAAAAAATGCTATTCTATTTGCCTGGAAAGTTCTCACTCTATACATTCCAACCTCTATTCTGACTAACCATTACTTTCATTTCAAGCCTCTTTACTAATCTAACTTAAATTCTCAATCATTCTTTCATATAAACCCCAACATTCTGTTTCAGAAGCTTAATCACAATTTGAATTTTTTATCTATATTTTTATTTGCTTTATGGAGACTGGGACCAGATTTACTTCCATTACTATACCTAACACTGCCTGACACATAGAAGGTACTTAATAGGTCATTAATACATGAAAATAACTACCAGAGAGTACTGACAGTCATTCTTCTTACCCAATAAACTATGTAACTGATCTTCAGTAAGTCAAGGCTTTCGCTGTTCTTAACATATGGATTCTCCATGAGTTGACAAACGACTATTCAAAATATATCTCCTATTAGTTAAAACTACCAGCAGCCTTCTCCCTACCAAATAGGAGACAGTTACATTTGAAAATTTTATTTCCTTTTGGGGTCACTTATGGTAGTAATACACTCTTTCACTAATATTACATAAGGACAATGCCAGACTATCTCTTAGCTCTTCAGTAGATTCTAAAAAGAATATCAAAGGCTTTATCCCATCAGGAATAATTTTAAATGGAAGTTTCACTACTATCTGTGGGAAGTGCTCCAAAAGAAAACATGACAGTATCAAAAAGACTCCCACTTCTGAGCTATCAAATCCATTTATATCTTACTCCCATTCCCTATCAAATGAACCATAATCTTTCACAAGCATACATCTTTTGAAAGCCTATCCTCTCTCTACTTCCTTCTATACACATATACAGTCCCAACACTTACATGTAACTATCTCTCATCCCAATTTCCCAATTCTGTTCTCTCTACTCAACTTAACCACGCTAGGGTTGCTAACTCAAGAAATTTCAATGCAAACTATTATCAGATATTAGAATGATATTCCTAGTAAAGATGAGTAAAATCTGCGCTTTATTATGCTCAAGTCCTTGACATTATCTGCATTTTATAGTATAAAATAATAAGCTATGATTTTGTTGATGTAATTATTCTGTAATTACAAATTACAATGATCAATGTGAAATCACTTAACAAACAATGAAAATTTGGGTTAAGCCCAAAACACACCTCATAAAGTCTTAAGGATAAGCTGATTTAAGTTCTCTAACTGATACTGAATTATTAAGTTCTAATACAATGAGATAAGAAAGAACTAGTAAAAAACTGACACAGTAGTCAGTAGTTATTCTGATTAAAGAATTTTTCTTATACTTGTGGTATAGTTAGGTTTTAGGAAGCTTTATCTGATACACACTGAAACATTTATATAAAAAATGGTAATAATTTGCTTCAAAGTAAGTTGGGACAGGGAAAGGGTTGGGATATGGATGGAACAAGACTGACATGGTTGAAGGTGGAGTTTATTATACTATTCAACCTCTGCATATACTTAAAAATTCCTACAAAATACATGGTTTAAAAAAAAACATTATTTAAGACTCTTGTTTCATTAACACTGTATTTATATGCCATCAAAGACTCCCAACACTGACCATGTAGCATTCTGTCCCCAATGTCTTTTAAAAACATCCTCTAGAAAAAGAGTGCATTGTGACAAAGAAATCATTTTATTTTTTAAAGAGACGGGCTCTCAATATGTTTTACAGGGTAGAAAGCAGTGGCTATTCATAGGCACAAACATAACACACTGAAGCCTCAAACTCATGGCCTGACAATCCTCCCACCTCAGCCTTCTAAGCAGCTGGGAATGAATACAGACACATACCTCCACCCCAACTCAAAGAAATCCTTTCTAAAATTGACTTAATGTCACATGAACACAGATAAGCAGAAGCAGCAAGAGGAAAGTAAGATTTTCAAAAGAATGCCCATTAGGCAGCAAATACTGCTATTTATACAGACTGAAAGTGTAAGATGAGGATTAAAAAATTAGGAAAGTTACAACATTTGACAAAAGCTCAATATGGTACTCATGTGCACCACAACTGTAGCAGGGACAAGGACCTTGAGGAGGCTCCAAAAATATATCACACAACAAAAATTCCTCTTTTTAGCTTATAACATATGCATGGTAATAGCTGCATAATTAACATCAAAAGTCCCCTCTCCCCCCAAATCATTCCATCCTACACACCATTCTTTTAAAAGCAGTTTTTACTAAGATGTATCACTTTAATTTTCCATCATATTTAAATAATATATCAAAGTACAGGTACTAAAGACACATTTTAGAGTATTACTAATGTTTCATCTACTATACAAGCCAATTAGCTAAAATTTGAACTCTGATCTTCATTTTTACTGAATAGCTATGTTATCTTACTATCAAAAAAAGAATTTATATTAAGTCATCTAGCAAGTCTAAAACTAAGAAGGTCTACTTTAGACAATTCTATTCTAAATTTGGATGACTATGGTCATGCACTAAGTTCCCTATCTAGTGGCATAAAACTACAAGCAGAGGAAGAAAAGCACTCATTTTTAAAGATGTAATACTTACTTAAGGATGGTTTTTGCACTACTGCAGTCCTCAAATCGAATGGAGTAACCAACTTCCTGGCCCAACATCACATCCATTTCATCAGCAACTCTCTGAGCCACACTCATTGCAGCCACTCTTCTGGGTTGGGTACAGGCAACTCCTCTTTTGGGTCCTGGTAATGATCGCATATACTCCACACACCACTGTGGGATCTATCAAATAATTTCACATTTAAATTAATTCTGCTCTGCCTGAACATCAAGTACATTTAACATAAAGCAATTTATCTCATTCCAATAATTTAAAACAAAATTCAATTAGGCATACGACTAAGAGAATTATTTATAACTCAAATTTATAATAACGCAAAGCTCTTTTAAGCCAAGGAGGGGTCATGTGTAATATTGATATGACACAATTACATTCCAGATGGGGTAGGTCCATTCTGGCTTTACTGTGAACTGTCTCTTCAACAGATATTTCTCTGTACAATGAAAAAAAAAAATCCACCTTACAACAAATTCCATTTCTGACAAATATGACAGCAATGTTAACTTCCAAAAATACTCCAAGGAAGTACAACTTTTTACATTCCTATAGAATTCAAGTTACAAAATGCAATTAAAAGTAGGAATCATCCCTCCTTGTAGCTATAAAGCTGTACTTTTTTTTTTTGGAGGCAGAGTCTCACTTTATTGCCCTCTGTAGAGTGCTATAGCATCATAGCTCATAGCAACCTCAAACTCCTAGGTTCAAGCCATTCTCCTGACTCAGCCTCCTGAGTAGCTGGAACCACCACAACACGTAGCTATTTTTAGAGATGGGGTCTCACTCTGCTCTGGCTGGTCTTGAGTTCCTGAACCAAAGTGATCCATCCAGCCTCTCAGAGTGCTGGGATTACAGGCATGAGCCACTGTGCTGGCCTAAAGCTATACTTTTAATCCAATTCAAAATTCGGTTTATAAGCCACCAGAAACTATCTCCTAGCACCAACTCTTCCTTCAGAAAAGTCTGCACAATGGCAACACCTTACGTACCATCTTAAAAGTCAATTTTAAGACTTTCTAGTCTCAAAAATCAACAGGACCTAGAGCAGGAGCACTTCCCCAAATAAGAAGGGCATAAAGGTAGAAGGGGGAATTTGTAGGCCCAAGTTGGTTGCCTTGATTGGCAGTACATTTCCTCCTGGTTTTATCAGCAACAGAAACTAATAGAGCCTCTGCTTTTACAGAGCCTCCCTAGTCACTTAAATGTTAAAGAACCATGGGGAAAATGTTAAAGTGCTTACCACATAAAACAGAAATCCACTGCTAGGAGATGATTGGGCTCCATCAAAGCTTCCAAAAGACTTAGACTCTGACACCACGGAAACACGGGGTCTTTTGGTATAGTGATACTTGATAGAGAATATTGGCTGTTTCACTACTGTATTACATTTTAGTCAAGTTGCCCATGCAAATAAGAAACAACTTGGAAGAGGGGATGATTATGCTGCTTCTCTAAGAATATGTATCTTTAAAGCAGCAGTTCTTAACCTGTGGGTTGCAACCCACAGGAACTGTATTAAAGGGTTGCAGCATTAGGAAAGTTGAGAATCACCGCTTTAAAGGGTTTTAAATGAACAAAAATACTAAACAAAAAAAGCAGTGTCTCTCTAGCTGCATAAACCCACAGACCCATGTTTAAGTGGTTTTCTAAAGGTTTTATATATATGGACAGATATGTAAGTATAGGTAAATAGATTAACTTATTTCAGCAACCCTCTTACCAAAGCAAAATGTACCTTAAAAGACCTATCAAAATAAAATTCAAAAACATTCACCAGCAAAAAAAAAAAAAAGATATTTAATATTAATTGAGAACTCTCATGGCAAGAATGTTCACAATTTTTTTAATTCACACCAGTGAGATGAATAGTTTATTCTCACTTCAAAAACAAAACATTATGGTTAATTTAGCAATTCTGAAACTTCTGATCTCAGGACCTCCTTACATTCAAAATAACAAGGATGCAAGTCTAAGGGATTTACTGCGTGTTAGGAAATTAAAATTGAAAAATTGCTAAACTATACTAATTCCTAACAATAAAATTCCAATCTATGTTAACACAAATAACACTTCCTATGAAAAAAAACTACATTTTTCTAAAATGGAGATGACTGCAACATAGTCTTGCAGTGGGGAAGAGAATGGACTCAACTCTCCAACATAACTGTATTTTTCAAACCAAAAAAAACTTAGGCCAAGAGTGGTAGCTCATCCTAGCACTTTGGGAGGCCAAGATTGGAGGATTGCTTCAGTCAAGGAGTTTGAGACCAGTCTGAGCAACACAGCAAGCCCCCATCCCTACACAAACACAAAAATTAGCTGGCTGCAACAGTGTGCACCTATAGTCCAAGCTGCTTGGGAGGCTGAAGTAGGAGAACTGCTTGAGTCCAGGTCTTTGAGGGTGAAGTGAGCTATGATGACAACACTGTACTCTAGCCCAGGCACAAGAGCGAGACTATCTCAAAAATCAAACCAATTTAGATGAGTGTACTGCCTTACATTTTTACAGATCTCTAACATCTATTTTAATATAAGATAGGTGGATTCTCCCACCTGCTTCTACAATTCAACGTACTGGTAATCTTTTGTTTTGTTTAAAGTATACAAAAACAATTCTAGGACCCTTAAAAAGATTTCAGAGATTTAATTTTAAGAATTCCCAGGCAAGATCTGGACAACCACTCAGTTAATGCAGCTATCCTCATTTCAAAGGAAAATAGCAATAGGAAGGGAAGCAGGTCCTGAAATACATAAACTACTGGCTTAAGCCAGGAATCAGTTCTTCTGAAACTATTTAGCTTTTTCCTTTCCTCCACTTGAAGCCATCTTACTAACTCCTGCTCTCATCGCCAACCTAACTTGCCATTTCCACCTAAAAAAGGACTGTTTATTAGTATTTCATATTCAACACGGTCAAAAGCAAAACCATTTCTCACCTTCCTCCAAATACTTGTAATTCCTTCCATATGCCCTAATGCATAACAATTAACATGCTGACTCCAATCCAGCCTTTATTTTCCATTCCTATTGCCCTTCAAACAGTCAAAACTTTTATTATGACCTCTAATATTGCCTGTCATCAACATGCTCACTAGGCAAGACATTTTTGTAAACATCCTTTGCCACTCCCATCCAACTTAAAAGATCTGATGGCTTCCCAATCTATAGGAAGATGTACTGGCACTCAATACACAGTTCCAGTGTCACCTGCCCCATCTTCCCCTCCATACACCCTCTACACTCTACCCAGGGCATAAAATGCTTTCCTTTTGGCTGAACTAGTTTCAGATTCTTATATGTTTATGTGGTATGCAAATATTAAATAGCAATATGAAATGCCTTTACTGGGGGTCTGCCAAAAGTTTAGAGTCATTACTTTAGAAGAACTTCATTTTCTCATAAGCACAAAGAAATAACCAAGAAAATGGCTAACTATTCTTAAAGTTTATTAAGAGTGTGCCAAGTTAACTTTTAAAACTGGTTTACCTTTGACACCCGCCCCCCAAATGCCCTATGATATCTAAGTAACCTCTCCCCAAATCCAAATAATCATGAACTGCTTGTTTCAAGTTGATCTTTTTCTACACTGTTTATAAAACTCATCTGAGATGAGGCTGACCATATCAGAGCACAGAATAGCATTATAAATGTAACTTTAGCTGTAAGACAAAGGGGCTAAGGTTTACATGTTCAGCCCAGTTAAACCCATAAACTACATAAACCACGGCAACCCACTAAACTTAAGTTTCTCATAAATATATGCCTCATTTTGCTGATCTGTAAAACATGGTAAAAGCCCTCCTTGCAGGGCTGTAGAATAACTTAAATGAAACAATACATATAACATACATAGTGCCTGTCTTTACCCAAGTGCCAATTAAATGGCTGCTACTTATACTATGCAAACTGGTAAAACATTTCAAATAACTATTAAAAATACTATGATAGCAATAAGTACAGCCTTTCATGTACTTTCTAAAACTTCTTTAATAATTTCATTTCCTAATATCAACACTAAGTTTTCCCTCATCAAAAAAGAAAAATTATACTCACTAAGGCTTGGTATTTAATAAAAGACTCCCTATGTTGGTTGCTACAGTAGCCTTCAAAATGTTTCTATAAAATACTCAAAACTGGTCTGCAGCACACATAATTTACAAAAAAGATAAATCGTATATACAGTACACTAAGTTCAGTACGCTAGCACGCTGGTACCATAGGTTCAAATATGAAAATATAGACCAGAAGGAAACACAGTATATTAACGACCATCTCTGCATAGTAGGACAGCTCATTATTTATTAAGTTCATTTCAAAACTTTCCTGAATTTCCTACAATGGCTAGGGACTGCTACCTTTATAACCAAAAAAATTTCTAACCAATGATTCAGGCTCAAGAATATGAAGAGATGGTTAACTGTTGCTCACAGCAAGAAAACGAGAATTAAAAAACACATCAAAATATCATTTTTCACCTGTCAGGGCTATTTAGCTGTATATACCACAATTACAACTTATCTTCCAACCCAGCAATTCCCACCTCCTACATACTTGCCCATGCAAAAGAACCATCAGGGACGCCTATAGACATAAGTATAGTAAATAACAACACGTCCATGTTTGAAAAATATCCTAGATATATTATTGAGACACTAATGACAGTGTTACCTTCCACCGTGGGGTGGGGGGGGGTGTGAATGGATGATTGAAAGTCATGGATACAGACTCTATGCTTTCCAGCACATCATGTTAAAAAAAAATACATAATATTCAAATGGTTCGAAGAGTTATAATAAAAAACAAACAACAAAAACAAAACCACCCAATGGTTCAGATTTCTCCACTCAAGCACTGGAAAAAAAATTTTGTGGGTCCTTCATCTATACCATCCCAGAGCAAAATGGGTAGGAAAGCATCACTTTGCAATATCTAAGGTAATAAAATTGGGAAAAAATGGTACTGCTATTTTCATTCACAGACCGAGGGATGACAGGGACTTCCTATTGGATTTCCACTCTGAAAGTCACTAAAAATTGCTAAACATCAAAGCAATTATTCTTCAAAATGTTCTACCAGACAATGGGAATGACCAGCAGCATCAAACAAGCAACATTTAGTAAACATTATGTGCCATGATATACAATAACTCACCTGTGTTGTTTTACCAGACCCAGTCTCACCAACCAGTACGAAGGACTGATGTCTAACCAGAATATCTGTAAATCTATCCTTATATTCCCAAACAGGGAGCTGAAGCCGTTTCTTTAGAATATCATAGTATCGAGGAGTATGGGGTAAGTTGGTAAATGGATTAATGCACTGTGGAAGTGACGTGTGCCCTGCATGCCCTGTGTGTGTTGAATGAGCAGAATGTGTTGAATGTGCCGAATGGGTTGAGTGAGCTGAATGGGAAGCTTTTAAAGGTGGTAATCCCGCACTGATGAGCATAGCATTAGTAGAAGCTCGCAATTCCTTCTCCTTTTCTTTTTCCCTCTCCCGTTCTCTATCTCCTCTATCACGTTCGCGGTCTCGATCTTTAGACCGATCTTCACGATCCCGGTCACGATCTCGATCCTTCCTAAAAATAAAAATATAGAATTCAGATCCTAAATTTTATACAAAATTCCCATGGTAGCATTATATTTTTAAAAAAGACTATAAATATCTAACGACCAAATGAATACACAGATGAAAACTCAATTGTTTATATATCTATCAAAAATAATTTTAAAAAAAGAACTTCTATCAAGGAGCCCCCCGCACTCCACCATAAACCTCTTTCCCTTTCCTTGACAATGCTCGAACTCTTTTCCACAACCTTTAACATAAGATGAGACAATACAAGAACTCAGCATCTTTTAAGTAATACTCCCATGTAGACAAGAGAAGTCAGACACTGGAGATTAAGGATAAAGTGGGGAAAAGGGCCTAATCAGGCAACGGATAACATTACAATCTTTACCAGATTCTCCTTCATGTTATGTGAAAAGCTATTTTTTGCACTGAAAGAATATTCAAGATACAGTAAGAACACTGCTAACAGACAAAAAAACAGTGTTACTTTCGCTTGACCCTTTTAATTCATTTCAAATAAATATTCTTTCAATGTTCTATGCTGTAAGTGAAGAGAGCATAGTACAACGTTATACATAATCAGTATCTCAAAAGTTTAATCCATACAAGTATGGATTATAGCTGAATTTATTTTCTTAGAGATAATCTCCAGCACTTTCCCTATTTGGTTTAAGGAGCATATATTGCTTTATAAAAATTTTTTTTTATTCCTTTTTCATCGTTTACTCTTACATCTTAGCCATAATAGCAATAATAAGACATTGGAAACTTTATAAACCTATATACCTTGATCAACCATAAAATGAAATCTAGACAAAGCAAGCTTCACTGAATATATTTAACTGTGTATAATGTGTAACTTTTGGCCCAAATTTCTAAGGAAAAAATAACAGTGCATATCAGACATGGGGAGTGTGCCTAAGGATCCCAGCAGGCCTCCCGGGGTTCCAGTCCAGGAAGATCCAGAATCTCGTGGGAAAGGGCTGCAGCCACCTCAGTGTCACAATCAGGGGAGAAGTGGAAGACACTGATGAGGTGAGCCACAGCCATGCAGAAGTCCCAAGGCCCTACAGACAGGACCCCTGTGCAGGCCCCAGTCTGACTGCCTGCTGGGCAAGCAACCTCATAAGCTGCCACCTAGAAGACCTTGCACGTGGCCATCTTAGCAGGGAAGGAAGGGCTCCAGGAAAATAGAGCATTCAGCTGTGGGAAGGTGGTGCTATATGCATTTACCAGGGGAGTGTTAGCCCTCCCCAGATGTGTCAATGTGTCTCTCCTGGCCAAAAGGCAGACACTTTCTTGAGGGGCATTTTCCTGAAAGTTTAGGCCAAAAGTGTGGGTGTGCTCATATACAGGAACATATTACACACAGCAAAATATACTATTAAGTCATTTAAAATGTTAAAATTATATAGGTAGCTACTATATTAAATACCCAACTTGGGTTATCTACTTCTAGTTACTAGAGATGCCCATCCCCCACGATGGCAATTTTAAAATAATCTATACTGGGATCCCCATAAGCAGAGTGACTGCAGGTTGCTCGTGTTTATGTGTTCAGCTGAAGGCTGCCTATGAGCTGGGCATAAAGTTAAATCTATGCTTCCAGGTTACTTCAGATCAAGTCATATCGCAGGCAAACTTGCCACAAGGTGTATAGACCCAGTCAATAATGAAGTTATCTTCATTATTCCTAATCTATAACAAAAATAGTATGGTCATTTGAAATGTTAAAATTATGTAGGTAAACCATCATCTTAAACTCATGTCAAATTTTCTATGCTCTAAGTACAGTCATGTACCTGTAACATTTTGGTCAATTGACTGTGTGGATGGTGTTGGTCCCATAATACTGTAGTATTTTTACTTTACCTTTTCTTTGTTTAGCTACACATACTTGCCACTATGTTACAAGTTCCTACTGTATTTATTCAGTACAGTAACATGTTGTACAGGTTTGTAGCCTAGGAGCAAACAGGCTATCCTATCCTGGTTGATGTAAGTACACTCTAGAGTGTTCAAATGATGATGAATTTGCCTAAGGACATGTTTCTCAGAACTTGTCCCCAACACTAAGCAAAGCATGACTATATCAGTAACACAGCATTCATTCTCTAGGATGGTTCCCCCAATTACACAAATGGTAAGCTAACCAATTATAACTGATTTTGTCCCTCTTAAAACATACCTATATATTTCTATTTTACCTATAAAGTGTGGTTTTTAAATGATTTGTGGTTTATAAAAAATATTAAGTAAGTTAACATGTAGTATGCCTGCACACTGCCTGGTACATTGAAAATGCCCAATAAACATAAGTTACCAATGAAGACTTTCTTTTAAGTTACAGTACTATGTTAAAATCCTACATGAAGAATAACTGGCACTGAAGTACGGCTAATTAAAATGTAAACTAGCCATCAAAATAGGAATATTTTAAATAAGCAACTGCTTTTTAATCCAGCAATCTTATTTTTTTTTTTTTTTTTTGGCCAGGGCTGGATTTGAACCAGCCACCTCTGGCATATGGGGCCAGGGCCCTATTCCTTTGAGCCACACACAGGTGCCACCCTCAGCAATTTTATTTCCAGGAACAACTTCTAAAGATATGTGTTCACAAATATTTATCTGTCAAGATGTCCATACTCTTCATTTACAAAACTAGGAAACTACATAAACAATCCACAGGAGAGTGGTTAACAATTTATGATGCACCTTTACAAACTGAAAACTAGGCAGTCAATGAAAAGGACAAGTATACTGATAGTCAATGACATTTCTAAGTGAAAAAAAGCACAAAATGGCACATATTGAAAAATTCACTGATACTTAATACTATAGCTCATATTTGTGAGCAAATATGCAGTGATCTTAATAAAATGTTCACCAAAAAGGGTGGTGCCTGTGGCTCAAAGGAGTAGGGCACCAGCCCCATATACTGGTGGTGGCAGGTTCAAACCTGGCCCTGGCCAAAAACTGCAAAAAAAAAAAATAAAAATAAAAATAAATAAATAAAAATAAACTCTTCACCAAAAAAGGTTCTTCCAAGATGGAGACAATTTCAGGAAATTTATTGCCTTTTTCTTTATACTTTTGTGTACCGACATTTCTTGTGTTCCCTGGGAAAGTTATTCAACCTCACCTACTACATAGGATCAGAGTAAAAAATGTGTTTATTACATATAAAACATCTAGAATGGTGTCAAGTGTATACAGCATGTACTCTACATTTTATCACAGCACTAATATATTAGTTTCATTTTTCTGTAATTAAAAGGAAAATTAAGAATAATAAAATAACAAAAACCAACATAAAAAGAAAAACGTCCCTGATTTCAAAAAGTTTTTCCATACATCAACAGTAAGTTGTTTAGCAGGGATTATATAATGAAAATTTTGTGGGTTGATGAGAGAAAAGAATGAAGTCAGAATATGTAACAGAAATCTACTACTTCACCTGACTTAAAAGTTAAAATATGCCAATAGTAAATAAAGCCTTATATAGTTTAGAGCATAAATCTAAGTGAAACAGCCCACTGAATTACTCTGCCTTCTCCTTTATTGGAGAAGTGTACAGTTCTGTTTAGCAGTGGCATTCCAGACAGGCCCATATTCTCAGATAAAACCACCCTAGGGATTTAATAAAAACCCGAATGCTAATAACCATTGCAAGCCAACTGCTAAATAAAACCATTTCCATTAGAAATGGCACTCAAATGATAAAGAAATCAATACTAAAACCTCCCTAGAATTTCTCAGAACTCAGGCATTATTCCAAAGATGATCTCTCCTTTATCTACATGCAAATGTCAATATACAAAGATTACCACCATAGACCCAAAAAGTACACATTCTTACTAAGGGATCTGTTTTTGGAAGGGAATGGAAACAACCACATACACATTTCATGGGACCACTAATGTCAAGGAAAGCATTTTAAATGGTGCACACATGCACATATACAAATGAGTTAACTCATTCCCTCCCCATATACTTTGTTCCAATCTGTGTGACATCAAGTGCATCTTAGCCAGATGACAACCAATTTATTTTGCAGCAGAGCAATCAAGAACCAAGTGTTCCTTACTTTACCAACCCAGTATAAATGTCATTAAAATACACTGTAATGACTCTTAAGTACATTATTGGGCTAAGTGCTAAACAGTGAAAATGGAAAAAGCAGGGTTCTAGATCCTGCTGCAAACTGTAAATTTGTACAGTCACCTAATCTCTGGTCTCCATTTCTCATTCCTTGAGAAGAGCTAATTATACTCTTAAACTGCATCCAGCTCTAAAGGTTTGTGACACAGAACTCAAATGCACTAGTATTTGCGGATTATAGAGGATGGGAAGGGCAGCCTTAAGGAGAGCATTGCAGTGCCCTTGTATTATTACAATCTCTAATGTTTTAACCTTAAGAAAGCTACAAAATTAAAATGTGACCTACTTTCTGCTTTCTATTCAATAATTCAGTATACGGGAAGACATCGAAGAGTACATCTACCCTGGCTTACACTCCACACTGAAACTCAACAGATCCCTGGAAATCAATTCCAATGACAAACTTTTGGTGAGCAAAAATTCACAGAAGTTACATACAATAAAATGAAAGTATGCAAAGTATTTGAATATTCAGACTTGTATGTTTTTTGCCTGAATTATTCAGATAGATCTCTGTACTGCAGAAGTAACAACATGCACTGGACCTGAAATGATTTTTATGCAATCGCTGGTAAATGCCTCTGTATCTTTAAGCATAGGCTAAGTCAAAGGAATCCGGAACATTATGTGTCGATGTATTTCAACTCTCAATGGGGCGATCTATTTTCCAAAAATATTAAGACACTTTGGAGAAGGATCTAAATAAAAGGGCAGAAAATAACTTACTGGGAAAAAAAAGAATGCGTTCTAATCTCTACCCCAGGGATGGTCAGTAACAGCTACTTTCACCAAGACAGGAAATAAAGGAGATGGCGGGAGCGTAGGTAGAGGGCGGAAGTTTGACTAGTATCTACTTTGAAGTGTTTGAATGGACCGAGGCACGCTCTCTCCCGCCAAACTATAAACCGAGCCGCTCCAAACCGCCAGCCTTCCAGCCCATCGGGTATAACACTCCACACGTTTTCCTTTCTCTCGGCAAGGCTCTCCACTCTCCCTTCCCCCGAGAACTAGCCTTTTGCTCGCTTCACTCAACTCCCGCCACCCCCACTCCGGCCTACACAAGAATCCACACGCTTCTCACTTTCCACCCTCGGCCTTCCCCCTTCCGGAGCGCCCAGCCGCGCCCCCCACACGCACACCCACTGCCCTCTGCCCGGCCCCCTCCAGCCCGAGAAGCATCTGGTGCCCTTGGAAGCGAATCCTCCCGCCGCGCCCTCCCCCACTCTAGTTCCAGGCCTTACTCGGAAACAGAGACCACGAGGTCCGCGGTTCGCTCCCTCCCGACCCCATCGAAAGTGACCCTCGCTCGGCTTGGCCTAGAAAAGGCGGCGCGCTCGCGTCCGCGACAGGCCTCTCCACTCTCCCAACTGGGCCGGGCGGCGACCCCGGCACACGCGAACCCCCGCACCCTTGCCGGGCCGGACGGACGCCGCTCTTTCCCGACCAGCCGCTGATGAACCCGGCCCAGGAGAAAACAAAGGCTTGGGCTCTGGGACCCGCTCGGCCAGGCCAGGCCTAGGCCGCTCCCCGCCCGGACCCCAACAAAGCCCGAGCCGCTGCCGCGCGCCGCCGGCCTCGCTTACCCATCGGTCCCCGCACGCTTCTTGCCGGAGGGGTAATCCTCGCCCAGATCCAGCCGGTGGCGCTTGGACATCTTCGCACTCTTGGAGCGGGCGGTTGTGAAGGAAGAAAAACAAGAAGCTGGCTACTGTATGGGCACAGCAGAAGACAGCTACTTAACTCTGGAGGACCCCCACCCCGCCCGCTACAACAGCCCACACCGTGCGGCCCGAACCAGGAGCTAAAATGGCGGCGGCGGCGAGGGCTGGCCCTACGCGCGCGCTTCCGCAGCGTGCGTGCGTACGTACGTGCGTGTGTGGTGCGCGCGCACGCTGCCCAGAGGCGGGAACTCGAATCCCGCCCGCGGCGTCATTGGTCCGATCTCTTCCGGCCCGCCCTCTCTCCAGCCTCCTCTTCTTCCTGGAGATTTCCGCCCCTTTGAGCGGCTGCCTAGGAGCCTCAGCATTATGGCCTATTTCAGTCTCTCCTTACCCTAGTGTTTTAGGAAATGGGGAAAGTCTACTCGTACTTAGGAAATCCTATCCATCTGTAGTACTCTAGCTTTTATAAGTCCAGATCTAGAACTTGGAACCACTGCGCCCAACGCTCAACTGCATTGAGAAAACTGAAATGAGAAAATGTTAGGACTTGGCATGATCTATTTTGCCCTTTTTTCCGCTGGGCGGATAATATGCACTCAAGCCATAAATGTTTTTACTAGAATACAGAAAATTGACAGTGAGTGCACAGTTTGTTTTGCCTTGTTTTTCGCATGACTACTGGACACCCTTACAGTGTTAACCCTAGCTCCTGTTTTCATTCTTAGGGTAACCCAGCAAGGTAGATGTGTTATAGATGGGGACACTAAGGCTGAGGAAAGTGAAGAAATCACACAGCCATAAGGGCTGTACCTTATAGTTTTGTAAAGCCACAGCAAATTGATTGTGCAGGATGACCCTTACGACTTTTTTTTTTTTTTGAGACAGAGCCTCAAGTTGTTGCGCTGGGTAGAGTGGCATCACAGCTCACAGCAACCTCCAACTCTTGGGTTAAAGCGATTCTCCTGCCTCCGCCTCCCAAGCAGCTGGGACTATAGGCACCCGCCACAACGCCCAGCTATTTTTTGGTTGCAACCGTCACTGTTGTTTGGCCCAAACAACAGCCAAACCCGCCAGCTCAGGTGTATGTGGATGGCGCCTTAACTGCTTGAGTCACAGGTGCCAAGCCGACCCTTACAACTTTTATGGATCTCTTCTGTTAGAACCTATCTCTTTTCTCAGTTGCATTCATTCCAGAAGAAATGCACAAGAAAAGATTTGTGGACCAACTCAAGCAGGGTGAACTCTGACCTTCGTGTAATTGGTCTGTTTGGCTACCCTGGAAGACCATACTCTGGCTCATATCAAATTCTAAGAATTGCAATGGTTTTAATTAAATACAATTCAAAGATTGAAACTCATAAGCCAGCAGGGTGGCTCACTCCTGGGATCCTAGAGCACTCTGGGAGGCTGAGACAGGTGTATTGCTTGAGCTCAGAAGTTCAAGACCCTGAGCAAGAGCCAGACCCATCTGTACTAGCAATAGAAAAACGACTGGTGAGGTGGTGGGCGCCTGGAGTCTTAGCTTCTGGGGAGGTGGAGGCAGGAGGGTCACTTGAGCCCCAGGAATTTTGAGGTTGCTGTGAGCTACGATGCTACAGCACTCTAGGCTGCTGCAATAGAGTGAGACTGTCTCAAAGAAAATTTAAAAAGATTGCAACTGATAAAGAGGGGTTTTATTTCTGTACCAAACCCACATTCCAAAGACAACACAAAGAAACATGAATGTCCTTTGCACCTATAAAATGTTTTGTACAACTCTCTACCCTAAATGTACAGTAGTCCCATATTTATCCTTGTTTTCACTTTCTGTGGTTTCAGGTACCCGTGGTACTATGCGATAAGATAGTTTGAGAGTGAGAGAGAGACTGCATTCACATAACTTTTATTAAAGTATGGATGCCTCTCTACTTAGGATGGGGTATGTACTGATAAACCCTTTGTAAACTGAAAATATCATAAATTGAGAATACATTTAATAAACTGAAAAACCTAAGTATGTTTGTATTCCAATAGTGGGAATAAAATCACAGTACATTTGAGCCTCCATATTTCTAGATGCCTTATCCATGGATTCGACCAATTGCAGATACAAAATATTACCCCCCAAATGTATGGCTGCACCTATACTGAATGAACATATACAGACTTTTTAGCGATTCTTATTTGCTAATCAATACAGTATAATAACTATTTATGTAGCATATACATTGTATTGAGTATTATATGTAATCTAGAGATGATTTAAAGTATACAAGAAAATGTGCAAGGGTTACTAGCAAACTCTGTACCATCGTATGTCAGGAATGTGAAC
Source organism: Galagoides demidoff (assembly GCA_963574575.1). Lineage (NCBI taxonomy): Eukaryota > Metazoa > Chordata > Mammalia > Primates > Galagidae > Galagoides > Galagoides demidoff. Next base: position 23,927 of record CAUYQV010013498.1, read on the forward strand.
ATCCATGAATTTTAGTATCTGCAACTGTATTAGCTTTTGTTAGATCATAATGTATAAACACTGACTTACAAACCTGGAAAGGCTTTCCAGCTGATTATCTCTTTTTGCTTCATTTTACAAATGAAGGAACCTGAACCCCTTGATTTTGCCCAAGTTAACTCAGCCAGTTAGTGTCAAAGTCAGCACCAAAGTCAAGATTTCACTCTAGCTATTATAATCTCAGTCTTCTGGTTTCCAATCTGAGGGCTAATATAAAACTCTCTAAAATTTTGGAGACACCATCAGGACAAAAAGTTAGAATTCTACTTGCAGAAATGCCCCACTCCAATCTATTATTTGGTCTATGACATGGACTTACTCACCTGGAAGAAATGTCTTATACAGCTAACCAGCTCCAAGCCACAGGTGTCTCCCAACCTAAATTAATAATAATAAATAATAATGATAATAACTAACACATAAAAAGCATGTCCTATGAACCAGACACTGTTCCTCATATATTTTAGCTTATGGGAGACCCATGGCAACATTGAATTAGCTGCTATAAGACTTGAGGAGGGACACTAAGAAAGGGGGAGTGGGAGGAAAACCTGGGTTGCTAAACCAGAAAGTCTGGAGGGCCCATGAGAATATGGATGTGAAGTAACATAGGTAACCAATGACCAATGGAAAAAGGCAATACTGCCTGGAGGTGCAAAGAGGCCAATCAAAGACTTGCAACAAATTTCAAATGGAAAGACCTTTGTGTCTCAGACTCTCTCACCTTTTCTCCTTCTGGAGAGGGACCCACCTCCAACGCTCTTTGGAAGTGCTCTAAACTTTCTCTTTGTTCTTCTCACATAAAATCTCTCTTTGTTACCCTGAAACTTGTGTAGGTTACTTTTGCTCTCTATCCACACTGCCTGTGCTGTTCCAGTTTTCTTTTCAGTTTCTATTCACTTTTGCTTTCTTACTACCGTGCCTCAGGTGAACTGAGCACAACTGCTGATAAATAGGTAATCTCATTCCACATCAATCTCTTAGGGTGGTAGGGAGGGTAAATTCTCCTCCTCTGACGAACTCAACATGAAATGATATACCAGTTTCTACGCTGTCTAGATGAAGAATTAGTTTACAGTGATCTCAATGGACAATTTAGTATTTGGAGCACTTTAACCCAATCTTAACTCCACAGCCATACTATTAACCACTATACTGTAGCACGGTTGCCCATGCCTTAATCACTTCACTCAATATTTATTAAGTCCCCCTCTCAGGGATTGAGTTAAATGCTAAGGAAAGAGGACAGAAAAAAAATAGCCATCATTGTCATCAAGACACACGTAACGGGGACAGAGACAGATATTAAACAGCTAAACACGTAAATAACTATGTTGTTAAATTTGTAGTAAGTGTTTTTAAAGACTATAGACAGAGGACAGAAGCTATGAGAGCATACAACAAGCAGCCTGCATCTAGACTGAGGGTTAGGGAAGTCCTCTCTGAGAAAGAGACATGTAGACAAAAACCTAAAAAATGAATACAAATTGTCCAGACAAAGAGGGAGGAATGCATTTCAAGCAGAAAAAACATCCTGTGCAACTGCCCTGGAACTTTAAAGGTGCAATCCATAGACAGAGAAAACTAGGATGAGATGGTGAAGCAATGAGATGAGGACGTCATGATCCTGCAGATGCAAGAAGGAATCGTATCATACAGAGTCCGAGGAGTGTTGCTGAGGAGCAAGGCTTTATCCTTCCTGAAACAGTAAGAAGAGAGCAACAAGATTCAAGTGGGGAAACAATATGATCACTTACAAGGATTTGCTAGGATCAACTCACCAATCTCCCTCTGTGAATTCTCTTATCTACAAAATGCTTACAGATTTGAAAGAATTTTCAGTACTATTTTTAATCACTTTATCCTCTCTACCATTTAAGAGATGGTAGTTAAAAAACTATAGTGGATGTTCTGACTTGCCATTAAAATCCCACCTCCAGAATGAAACGTCCCTCAGCTGCTGGGAGTGCTGTCTGCATCCAACCTCCTTCAGCAGTCAGGTCCCTTCTCTTTCTTGGCTAAAGAAAATGATATGCCCAATGGCAGCCTGAGTACATATTTGAAATATAAAGGTGCGGCCCTTCCACCCAACTGGGGACATCTGTGAACCTCAAAGTACCTAAACTCACCAGGAGATCAGCTGAGGCCTTTGTTATGTTGGCATCTGATATACCGCACTGTGGTTTGGCCACTAACCATCCAGAGTTACATCAGACCCCACAATTGGAAGGCAAAGTCCCCAATAGTACCAAAGATGCCCTCGCTTCAGAAATCATAAGTTCAGGGTCTTCAGGCTACCAGTATTTCTGCCTAACTGTGGATTTCTCATAACCCCATTATATTTGATAATTTACTAGAATGACTTAACAAAACTCAGGAAAGCAAAAGATATAAATCAGAGCCTCTGCCTCTTCTTCCCATGGAATTACTGTATATGGCCCTCCCCCTCATTGATGTCCACACAAGCCAGAACCTCCACTGAGCCTCAATGTCTGGAGTTTTTTATTAGGATTTCATTATAAAGGTGAATCATTGGCTCTGTGATTGAACTTATTTCTAGTCTCCTTCCCCTCCTTAAAGGTCAGGAGGCTGGGCTGATACATGTATCATGTGGCTCAAAGCTTCAACCCTTTAATAGCATGGTTGGTCTTGGTGGTAGAAACAGCCTCCATCCTAAGTTATCTCCTTAGCATGAATACAGATGTGGTCCAGAGACCTACTATCCGTAACAAAGACAGTCCTATCACTCAGGAAATTACAAGGGTTTAAAAGTTACCTCCAATGAATCAAGGATAAAGGCCAGTCAAATTCTTTATGACAGAACACCACCAAGATCAACTTTTTCCTATCTGACTCTACTTTTATCTTTTCTTTCCACTGATGTTGATCCTGTGTGTACTTCCTAATAAGCTTTCTAAATGCTAAACTTTGCTTCAAAGTCTACTTTTCATGAAACCTAACCTAAAAGATTTACTGCTGGAAATGATCCAAGAAAGCAGATATTATGATTGCATTTTGGACCCATCACCCATTGCTGGCTGGCAAGGTATCAGTAGTGGAAGGTAGAACATAGCTACCACGAGGAGGCGGATAATTGTTAAAATTTCACTTGTAGTGCACTGGGAAAGAGCATGTGGTATACAGCAAAAGAGCATGCATGGCTCTCAAGTATGGGAGAAATACGAACCATAAGCCCATTGGGATTTGATGGCTATTGCTAAGCGGAATTAATATCTTGGAGGGAGATAATGAAAGGCTGAGAATGATTAATCTGTGATTCAAATCTAAGTGTGAAGACCAAAAATCCTTCTGGGGAATCATTCATATAAAAGGGTTCTTACATGTTGCAGTGGGACAGCGGAGAAAATGGAGGATCAATTCCAGAACTTAAACATAAGTAACAGAAGGCCAAGTGGAAACATCCAAAGAAGATTGAACTGTTTTAACTAGGCATCTGTGATATGTCCAGGTTAAGTCTCTGGTAGGGAAAGAGTGGGACTTTGATTTATGGATGGGAACATTTGGATTGATACACCTGAAAGATCTTGAATCCTTAGATTCCCCTGCACCTGCTCAGCCTGCCAAAGTGCCCCTACTTCTCCCTATTAAAAGCTAGTCCTCCTCCCTTGTGAGATGATAGGAGGTTCTTTCTCTTCAGAGTAACATTTACCACCTGTCTCAGGATAAAGCCTCTTCTTTCCCTTCTGGCTGCTAGGCAGGAGTTACGGTCAATTCAGTATATTTGATATTCCAGGGACATCATAGGAATGACACCATATGAATGCAACCTTATGGCAAAGAAATTGTAAGTCCTAGCCAACTGGTACCAGCAGGAGCCAGGAGAGCATACATAGGACTGAATTCTGAAAGTTATGAATGATTAGAGGGAGATAGAACATAAAATTAGATAAGGGAGAATTTATCAATTTGGGACTACTTTAAGAGGATACAGAATTTAACACTTATACAAGGACTCCTGGTGATAGTGTGAATAAACTTAGGATGACATCTTAAAGCTCAGAAAAATTAGTGGCCCCAGTACATCAATTAAGTAGAAATATCTGTATACCTTACGATGGTTGATATTGTAAGGGAGGATTAAATGCCTCAAAAAAGTGAGTTTGCTAGAGTAAATATACTTATAGAAAGCTGGAAAACCCAATAGTTAAGTATATTTTATGGGAAAATTCAGGAGATTCACCATTTACCAAATAAATAAAGAATTCTCTGGCAAGACAGGTATCGACATCACTCAGAAACTCGGTGGTGGTTCTCCCTTTAGTCCAGGGTAAAGGTAGAAGATGCTATTTCAGAATTGGGATCACTGAGAGCAGTAGGATAATAGAACTTTGTAGCACAGAGGTCACCTGATGTCATTCAAACACCAGAAGCCAGGTAAATGCCATCAGGTAAGAGTGGCAGGCAATGGAATTTGATCCATGGGGGTTTTGGAAAAGGTAAGTTGAATGAGGCCTTTAGGGCAAAATAAATGGGCAATCATCAAAGAAAGTCCCCAATCTGAACAAGAGGTTGAGGGCCGTCTCTCTGCTACAAAGTCATGATCAGTTCCCCAGTTTTCTATACTTGAACCAGTTTTTGGACCTGGAATAATACACTGATGCAGAGAGAGGTCAGGTCCCTAGAGAAAGGACCTTGAAATATCATAACAAGTATGCACAGTAACAATCCCCAGAGTCCTTCCCTTAAGTGATCCATAGCCATTTACTCAGGTAGGCATACCATGGGGAAAAGGGAATACCTAAATGTTTTGAGCACAAAAGGATACAGAGTGTGAACTGGTACTGATACCTAGAGATCAAACTGTCATTATAGGTTCTCTCTTAGAATGAGGACATATGGCATCATGGTAAGGTCTAATCCAGGTCTAGCTCATAGCACGTATACATGTCCTTAAACCACATCACCATGTCCTGGTATATAAACATACATAGAATAGACATCTATAATAGTTGGTGCAACCCTCACATTAAATTCTTTTTTTAAATTTTCTTTTATTTTTTGAGGCAGAGTCTCACTCTGCAGCCCTTGGTAGAGTGCCGTAGCATCATAGTTTACATTAATCTCTTGGGCTCAAGAGACCCTTTTACATCTGACTCCCAAGTAGCTGGGACTACAGATGCCCATCACAATGCCCAGCTAGTTTTCCTATTTTTCTGAGTAGAGACGAGGTCTTTTTCTTTCTCTTTGCTCAAACTCCTGAGCTCAACTGATCTATCTGCCTCAGTCTCCCAGAATACTAGGATTAGAGAGGTGAGCCACTGTACCTAGCCTATCATATTAAATTCTTTTTTTTAATTTTTATTTTTTATTTCTTTTTTTTTATTAAATCATAAACACATAGATCATGTATACATTAATGTAATTATGGGGTACAATGTGCTGATTTCATACAGAATTAGGAATGCTTACATGGCAGAGGTTCTTGTTTACTTAGTTATTGTGTTAAGACATTTATACTCTATACTAATAGATCTGACATGTACCCTTGCATTATGCACTATCGGTAGTTCATCAGAATTTTTTAAAAAATTTTTTTATTAAATCATAGCAGTGTACATTAATACTATCATAGGGTACAGTGTACTGTTTCTGTATACAATTTGAAATACTTTCATCCAACTAGTTAACATAGCCTTCATGTCTTTTTCTTAGTTGTTGTGTTAAGGCATTTATATTCTACATTTAGAGAGATTCACATGTACCCTCATAGGATGAACCATAGGCATGATCCCACCAATCAGCCTCCCTCCACCCACCCTCTCATATTAAATTCTTGACCTGTAAAGGTAAGAGCTATCATAGGGGGAAATGCCAAGTGGAAACTGTACACACCTCCCAATGAAACCATCCTTACAGGTTTAAGAATAACAATACATGTATGTCTGTTTGTATACTGTCCATGGCACCAAATTGACTTATAAACAAATGAGTACCCATAAGTTAATTAAGTAAGTCCAAGTGCTTTTCAAGTTCATGTGACTTCTCTAATCTTTGGTAAGTAAAGCTAGTTTTAAAGTTGTTGGTAAAGTAAAATAGAAACGTTTTCAAAATTTACACTTTTTTGCCTGGATCTACTAGTTAAGACAGGCTTACATTGTCTCTATTAGATGTTTTAATTTGATGTTTTAAGGTCATAAATCTGTTGCTTCTATGATATTTTTGATACTGCTTTATTTCTGATCTTAGGAAGGCATAAAAATGTGTTTTTTGTTAAAGGAAAAGTAATTTTGTCTGGTTTAGAGGTTTTAAAAGTTGTTTTAAATGTAATAAAAAAGGAATGATGGATAAATCTGAAAAGAAAGAGAATGAGAAAAATATAAGAGGTCATTAAAGTTTATGCAAATCTTTTTAACTATTTTTTATTAAATCATAACTTTGTGCATTGATGCATTTATAGGGTTCAGGGTACTGCTTCAATATACAATGTGAAATGTTTACATTGAATTAAGTAACACATCCATCACAATTATATTCATTTCTTAATAGTTTTGAAATATACCATTGCATCATGTACATTAGGTGAGGTACCCCCAAATACCCTTGCTCCTCCCATATTCCCCTTCCCCTCCCCTCTCTCTCCTCTTCCCTTCTACTTTTTGGACTATAGTTATGTTTTGCCATTCATATGAGTATGTAGGTGGTTACATATTGATTTCAAAGTAGCACTGAGTACATTGGATACTTCCCCCCCCCCATTCTTGAGATACTTTACTAAGAAGAATATGTTCCAGCTCTATCCAGGTAAACATAAAAGAGGTCTCCATCCTTTTTTATGGCTGCACAATATTCCATGTTGTACATATACCACAATTTATTCATCCATTCATGGGTCAGTGGGCACTTGGGCTATTTCCATGTCTTGGCTATTATGAATTGGGCTACAATAAACATTCTGGTACAAATGTCTTTCTTGTAAAATAAATTTTGATCATCTGGGCATATACCTAGTAGAGAAATTGCAGGATTGAATGGTAGGTCTACTTTTAGTTCCTTGAGTGTTCTCCAAACTTCTTTCCAAAAAGGTTGTATTAGGTTGCAGTGTAGAAGCATTGCTTTCCGCATCCATGGCAACATCTATAGTTTCAGGATTTTGTGATGTGGGCTAATCTTACTGGAGTTAGATGATATCTCAAAGTGGTTTTGATTTGCATTTCTCTGATGATTAAGGATGATGAGCATTTTTTCATGTGTTTGTTGGCCATACGCCTGTCTTCATCAGAAAAGTTTCTGTTCAAGTCTCTTGCCTACATAGAAATGGGGTTATTTATTCTTTTCTTATTGATTAGTTTGAGTTCTCTGTAGATTCTAGTTATCAGACCTTTGTCAGAAGCATAACCTGAAAAAAATCTTCTCCCATTCTGAAGGTTGTCTGTGTGCTTTACTTACTCTGCTCTTGGCTGTGCAAAAGTTTTTCAGTTTAATCAAATCCCAGTAATGTATTTTTGGTGTTGCTTCAATTGCCCCAGGGTGTCCTCCTCATAAAATCTTCTCCCAGGCCAATTTCTTCAAGTGTTTTCCCTGCACTCTCTTCTAGTATTGTTATAGTTTCATGTCTTAAGTTTAAATCTTTTATCCAGTGAGAATCAATTTTTGTTAATGGTGAAAGGGGTGGGTCCAGTTTCAGTCTTCTACAGGTCGCCAGCCAGTTCACCCAGCACCATTTGTTAAATAGGGAGTCATTCCCCCACTGAATATTTTTGATAGGCTTGCAGAAGATCAAATGATGATAAGTAGCTGGGTTAATCTCTTGGTTCTCTATTCTGTTCCATACATCTATCTCTCTGTTTTTTGGCTAGTACCATGCTGTTTTGATCACTATCAATTTATTGTATAGCCTGAGGTCTGGTAATGTGATACCTCCTGATTTCTTATTTCTGAGTAATCTATTTGCTATTCGAGGTTTTTTCTGATTTCATATAAAACAAAGTACTATTTTTTTCAAGTTCTTCAAAGTATGACAATGGTGCTTTTACAGGGATTGCGTTAAATCTGTAGATTGCTTTGGGTAGCATGGACATTTTAACAATGTTGATTCTTCCCAGCCATGAGCATGGTATGTTTTTCCATTCGTTAACATCTTCAGCTATTGCAGGGGTCCTCAAACTTTTCAAACAGGGGGCCAGTTCACTGTCCCTCAGACTGTTGGAGGGCCAGACTGCGGG
>CAUYQV010013502.1:0-27194 GCA_963574575.1 Galagoides demidoff
TGGCGGGCGCCTGTGGTCCCAGCTACTTGGGAGGCAGAGGCAGGAGACTCGCTTGAGCCCAAGAGTTGGAGGTTGCTATGAGCTGTGATGCCATGGCACTCTACCCAGGGGGATAGCTTGAGGCTCTGTCTCAAAAAAAAAAAAAAAAGGAATTGTATTTTGGGGCTACTAGAATAATCCAAGATAATTACTCCCATTGCAAAATGATTAACTTAATCACATCTGCAAATCTGCAAAGACACCCTGCCCATTTTATTGTTATTGTTGTTTGTTTTTTTACCCTATAAAGAAACATTTGCAGGTTCAGATGTAGCTTTTTTTTTTTTAGTCAGAGTTTTGCTCTGGCACTGTGGGGAAAGTGTAGTAACATCATCACAGCTCACTCCAAACTCAAACTCCTGGGTTCAAGTTATCCTCCTGCTTTAGCCTCCTGAGTAGTTAGAGCTGCAGGTATCTGCCACCACGCCTGGCTGATTTTTCTATTCTTATTACAGACAGGGTCTTGCTCTTACTCAGGCTGATCACTTCAAACTCAAACTCCTGGCCTCATGCAATCCTCCCACCTCAGCCCGACTGAGTGCTAGGATTACAGGCATGAGCTTCCATGCCCGTCTGGCTGTAACTATCTTTGAACAGCTATTATTCAGCATGCCACAGGCAGATAGGGCAGGGAAAGGCCATTCCGGGAAGGGAACCCAGCAAAGAGCAAGAAAGACCTTCAGGATGTTCAGCAATGGAGGGAACCTGCAGATGGCTGGACTGGCTGGGTTCAGGACCTCTGGGGAGAGCTGGATGAGATCCGGGAGTCTGTGCAGCCTTGTGCCACCAAAGGGTCTTACTTTGGCAACAGGAGCCACTGAGCTCTCAGAACAATGCAGAGACAGGATCAGGTTTATGTTTTAGAAGGACCCTCTGGCCACTGTGTTGAGGACAGGGTATAGGGAGGGAGATGACAGGTAGGGATACCTTGAGCGGGGATGTGAAGATGGGGGACAAAATTGAATAATACAGAGGAGGTAGGATACAATGAAGCTTGGAGATGGACGAAGAAGAGGGCATGGGTGCACCTCTGTCTGATTGCTATAAACAGCCAGCCTCAGAGGGGCCAGACTGATGTGTGAACTGGCCTCCTTGGCTGGGGCAGTGCTGGGTGCTGAAGCCCTGCGGTGGACCCCACCCCAGGCATGTGACTCAGTTCTGGAGGCGTGGACAGGAAGTTCTCCTGCGGGTAAGAGTGCAGGAATCAGCCACACCCTTCCAGGTGCAGCCAGGTCGAGTCACCCTGAGCCACTTCCTGGGGTGAGGCCCCTCAGCTCCTGGCCCACACTGGCTGTTATCAATGATCTGATGTCTGAGCAGCCCCAGGCCCTCTCTGACTCAGCCCCCTGTTGGGAAGGGGAGCCAGTGCTGATGCTCTTTGGGTGGGGAGTAAGGAAGGGACAGGTCACATTTGTCCCACCACCCACACCTCCCCAGCTAGCCACTCTATGTGGTTTCCTCCCATACATTTGTAAAGCTATTTTCTTTTCTTTCTTTCTTTCTTTCTTTTTTTTTTTTTTTTGGCCAGGGCTGGGTTTGAACCTGCCATCTCCAGCATATGGGGCTGGTGCCCTACTCCTTTGAGCCACAGGCACTGCCCTGTAAAGCTATTTTCACTGTGTTACCTCTTTGTGCTATAACTTGCTTCTCTATGAATTAGGCAAATACAAGTACCTGCCTCAGAGACCCATGAGGACTGAATGAGATAAGCACTGCAGAGTGCCTGGCAGGCTGCCTGCCCCACCCGTATGTGGCTCACAGGTGAGTGGTGCTGAAGGTGCCTGCAGCCAGACTGTGAGAGGCAGGTAGACTCAGATGTGCCTTTCAGCTCCACTAGCCTCCCTGCTGTGACACTGGGCAAGTTCTGTCATTATGCATGGGAGACAGTTAGCATTTTACCTGGCACAAGGTGAGACTCTAGAAATCACAGAGAAGTTAAGCATTTTAAAGCCCCCCAGTGGAGAATCTGGGCTGGGCTCTGAGGGATTTCCCGGGCTCACTGTGCCCAGGCTATGCATGCAAGCCATAGTGTTACATTGCTGGACACACCTGTGAATAGGACAGGCACACACACATTCACACACAGGAATACCTCCTGTCCCCACCCCCAGCCCAGACACATATGCAAATTCACATAACAGACCAGGTGGGAAGGTGACTTTGAATTTGCAAGGAGGCTATACTGCAGGAGTCTGCAGAATGATAGCCCACAGGGCTGCATGAGGCCTCGGGAAGAATTTTCTCTCTTATAACATTTTAAAAAGGAGATTTCCATAAGGGAATTGTATATGAGAATCCAGATTTCTGACTTTTCTTGCAGAATCAGTAGAGTCTTAAACACTGGACCCACATCAAGGCAGAGACCAGCCAAAGCTGAGAGTCACAGTCTATGCCTTTCAAGTCTCTACCACCTCCTGGGCTGGTGGGGATCTGAGTTCCAGAGTTCCAGAGCCCTGACACAGCACTTTCTAGATTTGAACTCTGAGCCTGCCACCCTGGACAAGTCACCAACTTCTCTAAGCCTCAGTTTCTGCATCTGTAAATTGAGTATAATCATAGTACATTCCTCCCAGAGTTGTGATGAGGGAGAGATGTGCTAACATGTGTAAAGCACTAAGCCCCGGCCCTTGGTGAGTGCTGTATAATTTTCAGCTATTGTGTTAATACTGTTCTGGCATCAGCCCATGATTTCAGAATCAAAGCTGATCCCTGTGGGGATTGGAAGGGACCTTCTGTAATCAGCACAGCTCATTTTCCTCAGGTCCCACTCTGTTACCAGCTAATAACCCCGGAGACCACACTGTGGAAATCAGAACTCTCCCCCAGGACCTGCTGTTTCCATGCGTCCACGTGTCAACCACCCAATCCACTGACACACGCACTATTTAGACCTGGTGGAGAAAAAGCTTGTTGACACAGAAGCCTCCCTCCCCCCGTGAGCTCCCAGTGGGCAGCATGCATGGTTATCTCCAGGTATGAAGTGTAGGTAAAGCCAGAGAGGAAGTCCCTTCAATGTCAGAGCCGGGCTGTGGAGAACACTGGATACACAGGACCCCACTTTCCATCTGGGACACACCAACATACATGGTGGCAGACCCTCATTTGAAATACTGGAGCCAGTAGGAGTCAGGCACTCAGGTTGGATGAGTCCAGGGCAGGTGCTTCCAAGAACAAGCAATGCTCATGAAGGCAGAAGAAAGAGAAGGGTGATCCTGGCAGAGGCAGAGGGCACAGTGTGGGCACGGTGGGAGAGGCTAAAGAGTGATCTGGTTGGCTCGGTGCCTGTGGGTCAATCGGCTAAGGCACTAGCCACGTACACCCAAGGTGGCGGGTTCGAATCCCCAGCCCGGGCCCGCCAAACAACAACGATGGCTGCAACCAAAAAAAAATGGCCGGGTGTTGTGGCGGGCGCCTGTGGTCCCAGCTACTTGGGAGGCGGAGGCAGGATACTCGCTTGAGCCCAGGAGTTGGAGGTTGCTGTGAGCTGTGATGCCATAGCACTCTACCCAGGGGGATAGCTTGAGGCTCCATCTCAAAAAAAAAAGTGATCTGGTTTACTGGAAACCCATCACTGGGCTTGTCCCGGGAAGATGGGGAGAGCGGGGTGCTAGAGGGCCGGCAGTCCTGCATGCCTGGGTGCTGGGGAGCTCTCTCTGACAAGAAGGCAGTTGTCCTGCTCTTCTGCCTGGCAGATGTGTCTGGGCCCCCCAACTCCTTCCTCCAGGCAACCCCTTTTTGCTGAGGAGACAAGCCTGGGATGAGCGGCAAAACCCGCCTGCCCCTAGCCGAAGAATCTCTTCATTTTCCCATTTCATTCACCTGTTCAGTCCCTCATCAACACTTTCATCAGAAAATAGGCTTGTTTTAACAATAAGATTAATAATTGCTTGTCGTACATAACAGATTCCACCGGTACCAAAGCATATAATAGAAAACTTGAAAGTTCCTTTTTCCTTCATGGACTCCTCAGGGGAAAGCACTGTTAGAAGCTCATCATGGATTCTTCCAGATTGCTTCCTGTGTGTACACAATTGCTTGAATTAGCATATATAGATGCAACCTTTTTTTTTTTTTTTACAAAAATAACTAATACACGAATACAGTCATGCTATGAAAACATTCTAGCAATACAGAAGTATATGGAGGAAAGAGAAACCCTCTCCCAGTTCTCTCCTGCCTCTTTCCCTGTACTCTCTTCTCCCCGGTTTGGTGGGGGTTGGTTCCCGTGCATTTACACACATAAATGACACTTACGCCAATACAGGGCTGTGTGTGTGTGTTGTTGAACATCTTCCACAACTTGCCTTTTGACCTGACAATATGTCTTAGAAATGTCACTTGTCTGTAGACCAGACTCAAGCTTGTCAGGTGCTCTTGGGATTCCCCGGGCTTTCCTTTGCTGTATTCAACCTCTCCCCTTCTGCCAGATGTCATTTTTAAATGCTTTGCTATCCCAAACAATGATGCTGGACACCCTCACATGGACTCCTCAGGCAGCATATGGCCTTTCCCAGGGCAGGAGTAGGCTGGCTGCCATGGAGGAGACTGTGAGTGCTCTGCTACACCGCTGTCCCAAAGGGCCGCTTCCCTGCTCCTCCGGATGGCTCTGAACTTGCGGTTAGGCTCCCATTCCTGTGGGTGCACAGTATCTAAGGCAGGGCCCTGTCCTGCCTGGGACCTCAAGCACTGGGGTAGAGGGTCGAGTTCAGGGAAGGCTTCCTGGAAGAGTTGCCATTCCAGCAGACATCCTGGCGGAAACCCAGCTGCTGAGTAGCAGTTTGTCAGGCACGAGGCCAGTGGGAAAGGCTGCTCCAGCCAGGGCCGGGGCACCTGTGCGGCACTGAGTAACGGTGCTCATTAAATGCTTAGGACCAGCGCTGAAGGCAGCAGCAGGGTGGGGCTGATGAGAAGCCACAGTAGGATAGGGGAAGATCTCAAAGCCAAGCTGAGGAGTGGGAATGCCGTGTGAGGCAGGCAGAGATGACTGACTACACACAGCTGAGGAGGGATAAAGGACAGGTGTGCGGGCAGAGGAGGCTGGGAATTCACCTTGGCAAGAACCTGCCAGGAACCAGGCCCTCGGTGGTGTAGGGGTGGTTTCCTGCTCTCCCTCCCTCCTTTCCTTCCTTCCTTCCTTGTTAAAGTAATAGACTTTCTTAAGAGCCAGTTTAGATTTACAGGAAAATTGAGCAGAACAATACAGGAAGTTCCCATAGAGACCCCGCCTCACCTCCAATATACACCTTCTCCAATTGTTTTTGTTTTTAGATCTTGCTCTGCTGACCAGACTGAAGTGCACTGACACAATCATAGCCTCAAACCTCAGGGCCTAAGTGATCCTCCCGCCTCAGCCTCTGGAGACTGCCTAAGACAGTAGGTACCCACCACCACACTGGGCTAATTTTTTTTTTTTAATTTTTGATACAGTCTGTTGCCCAGGCTGGTCTCCCATTGTTAACATCTTGCATTGTGTGATACATCTGTTACAACTGATGGACCAAGGTTGATACATTATCACTAAATAAAGCCCATAGTTTCCATCAGGGTTCACTCTTCCTGGCGAAGGGTCTGCTTGTGTGAACACATGCCTAATGACACGTTTCCACCATACAGTATAATACAGAGTGGCTTCCCTGCCCTAAACATCCCCCATGTTCTACCTATTCACCCCTTACTCCCTCAGCCCCTCACAGCCCCTGCTCTTCATGTTGTCTCTGTAGTTTTACCTTTTCCAGTATGTCCTATCATTGCAAACATACAGCATGTAGCCTTTTGTGATCAGTTTCTTTCACCTAGTAATATGCATTTAGGGTTCTCCCTAACTTTTGGTGGCTTCATAGCTCATATATTTTTATTGCAAAATTATATTCCACTGCAAGAATGCACCAGTTTGTTTATCCATTTCTGGAGGATATATTGGTCAGTCTGGATTTTTGGCAATTTTGAATAAAGCCGTTATAAACATTTGTGTGCAGTTGTCTGTGTGAACGCAGTTTTCAACTCATTTGGGCAAACTCAGTATTTGTCTTTTTGTGACTGGCTTATTTCACTTAGCAGGATGAAATAATTCCTCGCTTTTCATCCATTTTGTATGTAGCATATCTCAAAACTTCTTTTTTAAGGCTGACTAATCTTTCATTGCGTGTATATACAGATGCACCACATTCCGTTTATCCATTCATCGTCAATGAACACTTAGGTTGCTACCGCCTGGTGGGTACTGTGAACGTGGAAAGGCAAATATCTCTTCAAGATCTAGCTTTCGATTCTTTTGGATATACTCCAATAGTAGGATTGCTGAATCATATGGTAGTCTAGTTTTAATTTTTTGAGGAGCCACCACACTGATTTTTCCATAGAGCTACACTGTTTTACATTCCGTTCCTATCAATAGCGTACAAGTGCACATCACTGCCAACAGGTATTTTCTGGGGTTTTTCCCTTTTTTTTTGAGACAGAGTCTTACTACGTTGTCCTCTCAAACTCTTGGATTTAAGCAATTCTCTTGCCTCAGCCTCCCAAGTAGCTGGGACTCACAATGCCTGGCTATTATTTTTGTTGTTATTTTTTTTGCTATTGTCATTGTTGCTTAGCAGGCCCTCGCCGGGTTCGAACCCATCAGCCCTGGTTCGAACCCACCAGCCCCGGTACATGTGGCCAGCACCCAAACCACTGAGACCACCGAGCTATGGGCACTGGGCCTGTTTTTTTTTTTCCTTTTAATAGTAGCCATCCTCATAGGCGTGAAGTGATATCTTATTGTGATTTTATTTGCATTCCCTTAATGATGAATGATCTTGAGCACCTTTTTTGACCATTTATGTATCATCTTTGGGAAAATGTCTATTCAAGTCCTTTGCCTGTATTTTAATCAGGTTTTTTTTTTTTTTTGGTGGGACTATTGAGTTTTAGGACTTCTTTATACATTCTGGATGTTAACCCCTTATCATATATATGATTTGTAAAGTATTTCTTCTCAATCTATAGGTTGCCTTTTCACATTTTCTTTATTGTTTCCTTTTGTACATTAAAATTTTCAGTTTGCTGTAGTCTCATTTGTCTATTTTTACTTTTGTTGCATGTGCTTTGGGCATCATAGCCAAGAATCACTGCCAATCCACTGTTACAAAGATTTTCCCTATGTTTTCTTCTAAGAGTTTTATAATTTTAGGACTTACATTTAGGTTTTTAACCCCTTGGAGTTAGTGTTTGTATATAGTGTAAGGTATGGGGCAAATTTTTGTGCATGGATATCCAATTTGTCCATCATCATTTGTAAAAAAAGATTGTCTTTTCCCCCATTGAGTGGTCTTGGTACTCTTATTGAAGATCATTTGACCACATATACATGATAGCTATAAAGTTCATGTGCATTTTAAAAATAGTAACCTAAATGTAAGTCCTAAAATTGTAAAACTCTTAGAAGAAAACATACGGAAAATCTTCGTAACAGTGGATTGGCAGTGATTCTTGGCTATGATGCCCAAAGCACATGTAACAAATAAAATAAACAACTAAAATAGTTATTATTTTAAATTGCACAGGAACTTTATGGTCACCTTGTTTATTTGAAGTTTATTTCTGTGCTGCCTAATCTCTTTCACTGGTTTATATGTCTATCTTTGTGTCATTACCGTGCTCTTTTTATTTTTTATTTTTTTGAGATAGAGCTTCAAACTTTCCCCCTGGGTAGAGTGCCGTGGCATTACAGCTCACAGCAACCTCCAACTCTTGGGCTCAAGTGCATCTCCTGCCTCTGCCTCCCAAGTAGCTGGGACCACAGGCACCCGCCACAACGCCTGGCTATTTATTGGTTGCAGCCATCATTGTTGTTTGGTGGGGCAGGCTGGATTCGAACCTGCCACCTTAGGTGTATGTGGCTGGCGCCTTAGCCACTTGAGCCACAGGTGCGGAGCCTACCGTGCCCTTTTGATGACTGTAGCTTTGTCATCAAACGTTTTGAAATCAAGAAATGTGAGACCTACAACTTTGTTGCATACTTTCTTAAATTTTGTTATGGTTAATGGTCTATTCGAGTTTCTTGTGCCATTCACTTTTCCCCCCCAAAATCTATTTATTTGGTATTTAAATCTGTAGATAAACGTCTAATATAACATTCTCGTAGTACTAAAAACACCACAATTTTGGGTGGCGCCTGCGGCTCAAAGGAGTAGGGCGCTGGCCCCATATGCCAGAGGAAGTGAGTTCCAACACAGCCCTGGCCAAAAAGTGCAAAAGAAAAAAAAATGTCTACAAAAAACCCAGAATTTTATATCCCTTTTTTAATGTCTAAAAAAGAAAAGTCTGGCCTTTCAAAAGCTCATAGTCTGGTTGAAGAAAACAAGAAGAGAAGCAATTGCGAGGATTGGCCATCACAGTGATCACGACATTGTGCCTGGAAGAGATAGTCCGCTTACCTATCCAAGGAAGCCTCCCGAGAGGGTTCTATAGGCGGATTTAGAAGAATGGGAGAACTGGCTCAGAGAAGTAGGCAACAGTCATTTAGCAAATAAGAACACCAGATGCCAGTTAAATTCTATTTCCACATAAATATATGTTTTTAGTACCCTTCATGCAATATTTGGGAGATACTGACACTAAAAAGCTTGCCGCTCCCCATATGGCTTTGGGGATGATTTCTTCAGGAAGGGAAGAGACAGGCAGAGAAAAAGAAGAGTTGGGTAAGGTGGGCTCAGTTCTGGACATGTTTGGGGACAAGAGATCAGTGGAATATACTACGGGAGACGTTAGATTCGGGGCTGCAGGGTTTCGGGGTGCGGATTTAAGGGGTGAGTTGTGATGAATACGAAGGGTGTGTGCTACAGCAGCTGGCAGTCGCACGGTGGTGGTCGGAGTCTCGGGAGCGGTGGGTAGAGAAGAGAGTCTTTCCTTGTTCAGGAAAGCGGGGCGTGTTGGCGTGATCCGGTTTAGAAAGATCAACCCGGAGTAATTAAACAAAGAACCCTTCTGGCGCGGGAGGGATTCCCGGGGGCGGGGCCCGGTTGCGCGCGGCTGGTGGGGCGGCCAGCAGGGGGCGCCCTTGGGCGAGGGGACAGGCGGCGGCTGCGACCCCCACCGCGGCACGGGGCGGGCAGGGGACACGCGGCTCTGGCGGAGGAGGTGGCGTCCTCCCGCGTCTGCGCCGGGGCGGCCTTCTGGGCAACCCTGCCGATCCCTGCGCGGGTGAACAAGCTGAAGCCCGAGGGTGGAAGGGTGTCTCCTTGGGGATCCGCAGCTTCCGAAGGCCGCCGCCGCCCACCATCCTCTCTGTCGCGTGAGCCTTGCTGGGCGTGTGGGGAGGACACTGGATCACCTGGAGCCTGTCTTCTCAGTGTCTGTAGCTGCGTTTTTCCTGTCACAGCTTCGGCCACCAGGTCCCTTCCCTGTTCCTCGCTCTACTCGCGTGGGGGTGCGGCTGCTGCCACTTTCCCAGCTTCTGGATGGTGACGCCCTTCTCAGATGATAGGTGCCCCGCAAGCTCCCATCCCACAGTCCAGGCCAGAACTGTCTCTGAAAGAAGTGGGGCAGAAGAGGCCCCCAACGTCGCTACTCTTCCCCAGAATGACCGTGAGCTGTCCTCTTAGCCCCTGCCGTGGGGCCCGCCCCCAGGTGTCAGGAGCCCTGGCTCGTCGAGCCTTCTTTTCGTAAAGGCCTGGGCTGGGGTGTGTGTGTGTTGTGGGGGGTGGGGGCGAAGCAAGAGGTTGCAGTCAGCCCCGCCGTGGACCTGGGCTGTGATGGGCACTGCCAACTGTGCGCTCCCGCGGTAGCATCTGTGACGGTTTCCTGTCGTTAAACACAGCTTCGTTTACATCCAGGAACCCGTGTCTCCCTGCACTGAGGTGTGTGCTCCACGAGGGCTGCACCCCAGCGTCTGCAGTTAACACCTGACACAAAGTAGGCGCCCATAAGACTAGGGAAACAGGTCAACCTACCCCCACCCCACCCCCGTCTTCATTCCACCATTCCCTTCCCAGCCCAAGTGTACTGTGTCCCCGTTTTTAATAAGAATTTAGTTTTGAAATCTTTTTTTTTTTTTTTTTTTGAGAGGGAGCCTCAAGCCATCCCCCAGGGTAGAGTGCCATGGCATCACAGCTCATAGCAACCTCCAACTCCTGGGCTCAAGCAAGTCTCCTGCCTCTGCCTCCCATGTAGCTGGGACCACAGGCGCCCGCCACAACGCCCGGCCATTTCTTGGTTGCAGCCATCCTTGTTGTTTGGCAGGCCCGGGCTGGGGATTCGAACCCGCCACCTTAGGTGTACGTGGCTGGCGCCTTAGCCGATTGAGCCACAGGCGCCGAACCTGTCACTGTAATTTTAAAGTCCAACAGGAAGAATAATTCTGCTAGTGTTGAAAGTTGTTATAGAACTTACTGTCAGAAGTATATGTTTTACTACCAGAGCTAACCAGTAAACTCAAAGATAACACATAAGAAATAGCAGTGACCTTTATGGGTGGCTGGGGGCATCAAGAACAAATGCACACTCAGAGAGCTGCTTCTCTGAGCACTTAGGAGATCTTCTGCCTGGTCCAGACTGTTTCTGGGCCCACAGGTGGTTTGCTTCACTGTGGTGAGAATCAGTGAATTGATGCAGGCATTTGCATATCTGTGACCCGCTGTTGCCCTGCCATTCTGCTCACACTCACCACTGTCAGAGGTACCCCCAGAGGCACGGTCTTCCTCCTAAGGATGTCTTTTCTTTTTTTTTTTTTTTTGAGACAGAGTGTTACTCAGTCACCCTAGGATTGAGTGCCACGGTGTCATAGCTTATAGCAATCTCAAACTTTTAGGCTCAAGTGATCCTCTTGCCTCAGCCTCCCAAGTAGCTGGGACTATAGGCACCATAATACCTGGAAGTTTTTTAGAGACAGAGAGTCCCACTCTTATTCAGGCTGGTTTCAAACTCAAGCAATTCACCCACCTTGGCCTCCCAGAGTCTTGAGATTACAGGCCTCAGTATAGCCTCAGTTCTCACAGGACAGGGTCAGTGCCCCGCAGGCAGACTTCCAGAGGCACTTCCAACAGCTGAATGGCCCTCCTGCCCTGCCTGCTTCCTGACCCTGTTTGCTGTCATGGCCTCACACTGCTCTGTTTGTAGAGCTGACCCAGCAGAGCAGAGGTCCAGAGCTCTGCTTTTGTCATGGGAGCATGCACCTCCTGCCAGATAGGGGCTGCCCCTTCCTTGCACTTGTTCTGCAGAGAGCTTTAAAGGATGCCATTTTGCTGTTGTCGGCAGCATCTTCCCCAGACCTTGGCTCATTCCTATTCTGGAACTCTCTTCCTTGCTAGACAGCAGAGTGAGGGAGGGTGTTGGCAGATACTTCTCCCTCCCTCCCCTGGCTATGTTCGTTGGGAGCCTTCTGTGTGCCAGGGTGGGTGCCAGGGGCTTGGGATACAGCAGAGAAAAATACAGAAGCCTCTGGCCTCTCAAGTGTGGCTCCAGTGGGGATGGACAGGCAGCGAACACAGCGGAAGTGAATTGTATGGTTCCTACGAGGCTGGTGAGTGCCATGAAGACTGGGTTTGGGCGTCTACCATACAACTGGGCAGTCAGAGCAGGCCTCCTGAGGTGGGGAGGGGGGAACAAAGGGGGCTGGAGGCAGATCAGCTCTCCAGGTGGAGCAAGGGGCCAGTGAGAAGGAGCTGAGGTGGGAGACGCCTGGGCTGGTCAGGACCCAGCAGGGAGGGGCCGGTGTGGGGGACACAGAAGACAGCCGGAGGAGAGGAGATGAGAGGGGTGGTGGGCCAGACCATGCAGGCCTGGGAGGCCATTGCGAGGACATGGGCTCCAGGTGAGATGGGGCGGCTGCAGTTGAGGGCTCCGGTTTGACTTGGGCGTGGGGTTAGGAATAGTGTGAAGGGGATAAGGGAGGAAGCAGGGGGAGAAAAGATGGTGACCTGGGCGTGGATGGTAGAGAGGGCCTGGAGAGAAGGGGTTCAGAGATGCCTGCCTTTCAAAAGTGGCCTCAGCAAAATCTGCTGCTGGGTTGGGAAAGGGAGGGGGAGTTAGGGAGCCAAGGGTGTACAAGGGGGAGGGCCCAGGGGAGGTCTTCAGAGAGAACCTGGCAGTCCCTATGGGTGGTGGGAGGCAGGTGCCTCCAGGTGCCCTCTGTGTGGCTCTGGGACCAGGGCAGTCTTCCCTTGTTCCGTCTGTCCTCCCTGAAGCAGGAGGCTAGGCTGGCAGGTATGAAATGTGGGCTCTGGTTGGCTGTGTGAGTCACTGGGTGAGGGGGCTAACTTGTCTTTAGGCACTAGACGGTGATGAGGATCTGGGGTGTGAGGGCAGGTGATCTCAGGTGACAGGGCTGCATTAGCCACATTTGTATTTGGTATTTGTTGTGTACTTTGACCTTTTCTGATATTCTAGAACAGTGTTTTTTTAACCTTTGTGTTCCTGGGAACTAAGGTTATTTTTGGGATGTGTCCTCTGTCAAAGAACAGGGAGGTGTGCACGTAGTTGGTCCTCACTGAAGACTTCCTTTGTGTATATTTTATACACATCCCTGTAATTTCGTTATTTTGCAGCTTCAAAGAACCCCCCCTGTTGCACGGTGTTCTGCATCCGAATACGAAGTTGCGACAGGCAGAGAGGCTGTTTGAAAATCAGCTTGTTGGACCCGAGTCCATAGTACATATTGGGGGTAAGTAAACCCCTGGGACTGCGTGATCCGAGCTGGGGGCCTCAGCCTGGCTGTTCTGCAGGGGCAGGGAACAGGTGCGGTGGTGCACTGCCCTGGGGGCTGCACATGCTCTCCGTAGCCAGCAGCAGCCCCTCTCTGCTGGCCTTGTCTGTCTGGGTTGCATGTGTTTCAGGGCTGGGTAATTTCGGGTCCATTTTTTCCAGCTCTGTGGAACACTTAACTGTGCTTGAAGTGTTGTGAAGGGAAGAGGCAAAATGCAGACGTTTAGCTGACTCACCCCAGTAGGTAGGCCTTTCTTGATGGCGCAGATGCAGCTCAGTTTGTGTAGATTCATTTCAAAATGAAGACAAGTGTTTCTCGATATTTCTACTGTTTTGTTTTAAAGCTCACTTTGATGGGTACACTTAAGAGTAACCATCTGTGTCACACTTGCCCAAGCCTGAGAACTAGAATTGGGTCTGGTTCTAATGCTTGTGTCTCTAGGAACTGGAGCCTGGCATTTTCTAGGCTGTTAAGATGAAAACTAAGCTTAGCGTTGGAAAGAGGATTTCTGAGCAGCTTATTTGGAAATATTGCTTGTCATCCTGAAGTACAGCGTGTCATCTGGGTAGTGGCTGTGGACAGCACGCCCACTGTGCTTTGCTCTGTTCCTAAGCCTGGTTAGTGGCTACTGTCCTGGGTACTCAGCTTTTTTCCCTGGCCCAGTCCTTGCAGTCTGATGCAGGCTCTGTGGACTGGCCTGTTTCTGCAGTTTCGTGGTTGTTGGTAGCAAGGTTAGCGTTTCAGAAGAATAAGCACTTCATAATAGAACTTCTGTTTCCTCTTAAGACATTGACATTAATTGGTAAATTTCATAAATTTTGTATTTTTGGTGAAATATCAAATATTTAAAACTGGGACTGAGTAGGAATGGAAGTACAAATGGGTGGTCTTTCTTACCTCTCAGAGAGAGTCTTCACCTGTCTTCTCTCCTACCAGAGTCAGTCCTCACTGTACTGTGTTACAGGCTCTGCCTTTTTTCTCTCTCTACGTTGAGGGGCTGGTTGCTTGGTGACATTTCTGGCTGGGCACAGTTGGGATTTCTCTGGTCATGCCCTATGGCCTTAAACTGCAGGGAGGCCCCCAGGGAACTTCTGCTAAGTTGTCCTAGGGGCTGGCTGGAAGGTTGTGGCCATGAGGGAGGTACTAACCTCAGAGGAGTTCTGGGGAAAGTGAGCACCAGGCTTTATTTTGTTTGTTTTTAGGAAGACTTTATTCACTTATTTTTTAAATTTGTTTTCTTTTTTTATTAATGCGTATTATTTTACATATTTATGGGGTACATGTGAGTATTTGCTACAAGGAAGACTTTATTATTTATTTTTACTTTTGTTTTAAAACTTTTTTTTGCATTTTTTGGCCGGGGATGGGTTTGAACCCACCACCTGTGGTATATGGGGCCAGTGCCCTACTGCTTTGAGCTATTGGCACCACCCTATTTTTACTTTTTATTTTTTTTAAATTATTTTTTATTAAATCATAACTTTGTACATCAATGCATTTATGGAGTTCAGAGTACTGCTTCGATAAGGAAGACTTTATTTTTTTATTTTTATTTTTTCCAAACACATTAACATTTATTCATATCCATTGTCATAAATGTATCATTATGGGCCATTCAAAGGCAATTATTTCAGTAGTCCTCAGGCTCCTGGAAATTTTAAGTGATCCAATCAACTCTTGGGAAGATCAAATTTTCAAAATCCTCACCAAGGACATCCTCTGATAGGCTCGAGATCCCAAGTGTAAACAAAAGCATTGACTGTTACTTATGCAGCCCCTACACCAAAAATACCAGATTTAAGGGCAGGAAAAGGCCGCAAAGCATTTAATGTACGCCTTTTTTGACACCACATTCACTAGTTCCAAAGTGAATGGGCAACGGAAGACTTTATTTTTAAGAGCGGGTTAGAGTTCACAGCAAAATTGGGCAGAAGGAACAGAGATTTTCTGAAACAGTTTATCCACATCCCCCACCAGAGTGTTACATTTGTCATGGTTGATGAACCCACATGGTCTGTAATTTAGAGTTACATTAGAGTTCACCCTCCCTGTTATGTGTTCTGTGGGTTTGCACAAATGTCTAAGGACGTGGATCCAGTGTGATGATGTCGTAGAGGATTTTCACTGCCTTAAAATACTCTTTGCTCCTTCTCAGTTTAACCTCTGGCAATTACTGATATATTTTAATTAATTAATTAATTAATTAATTTTGGTAATGAGGGAGGATACCCAGAAAAAGGTGAAGTCTAAAGGAACAGAGGTCTTCTCAAGGAGACCCCAAGGATACACCTGTGAGGTCCTCCCCTTGGCAACTCAGCTCTTAGGAATTTGTAGACTTAACTTCCAGGGACCTAAAAACTAACTCTTGGTTCAGCTTTAAAAGCCTGTGGTTCTATAAGAGCTGAAGCCTGCTTCTCCCACTTGATTCAAAGTGACCAATGAAAAAGGTACCCGTGGGCTGGAACTTTTTGACTGGAGATAAAAAGGGAAAGACCAAGCCAGTTGGGGAGTGTGGCCATTTTGAATTCTCTGCTGTTCACTCTGCCAGCTGAATTAAAGCCTTCTTCCTCTTCAGTACCATGTTAGAGTGTTCGTTCTCTCTATTGGGCCTCGTTTTCTTGCAACATTTCTGGTTCCCTGGCCAGGAAGTGAGACCACACTAGGAGAGAACAGGCTCAGATGCACCTGGTAGTTGTTTCCATCCCTCTGGACACCCACGTTGGGGGGGGGGGGCCCTGATCAGCCTGGGCGACATGAACCACTGTGTGCATCAGGGTGGCATCTTGGCCTCCCTGTGTGGACACCTTGACTGGGTGAAGAAAGGACACCCTCGCTGGGTTTTCAAGGAGTCAAACAGCAGCAGAAACAGGCATGCAGGAACTGGCACCTGCACTGGGAGACATCTGAGGCAAGGTAGGGCTGGTTGAGGCCCACCAAATTTGTGTGGAAGTGGGGTCCAATCAACCCCTGGGTGTTAGATCACTCACAGGACTGGTGAGAGGTGTATGAGAGAGTGTGGGTGTGGTGTGACTGAGACTGACTCAGACTGGCAACAACAGACAGAGCTTTGCACCTCCCCATAGGGTGAAATGGTTGTGTGACTGTCCCGTATCCCTCATTTTTACCCCATCTGTGAAGTGTTTTTGGTTTATCTGAGGGAAGGGAATGGAAACACATGGGGAAGCCCACCCTATTGGGAAAAGTGCTGAAGCATCTTGAAAAAAGGACTTACAGGAGACTTGCTGTAACCATGTCTCTGGGGAGATTGAGAACTTGCCTGTGATCAGGAATGACTCAAATGCCGTGTTGGTCAGGTGACTGTGGTACCCTTTGAGATAAAATTAATTTTAAACCTGTTACTAAAGTTCAGATGTTCAAAGATTATAAAACTGCCACCTCTGTAATATTTCTAAATTTGCTAGATTCAACTGGGAGCTTATGGTCTTGATTTTAAGCCTCTGAATTCTGATGTCTAGAGAGGTGGCTATGGTGAGGCCTAAGGACATATGAAGAACGCCACTGGTATTTTAGTAAGGATTGCATTGAATCTGTAAATTACTTTGGGTGGTATTGACATTTTTATAATATTAATTCTTCCAATCCATGAACATGGACTATCTTTCCATTTTCTTATATCCTCTTCAGTTTCTTTCATCAGTGTTTTACAGTTTTTCCTTGTATAGATCTTTTGCTTCTTTGGTAAATTAATTATTAGGTATTTTATATTCTTTCTAGCTAGTTCTTCTATCTTAGATTGCTTTCATGATGTCTTTTCAGATTATTTGTTGAAATGCAACTGATTTTTATGTTGCTTTTGTATCCTGAAAATACTGAATTTGTTTTTGGTTCTCTAAATATAAGATCATATTGTCTGTGAACAAGCTAATTTTCTTTCCAATTTGTATGCTCTTTATTTCTTTCTCTTGCCTAATAGCTCTGGCCTTGTATAGTTTTAAACCGAGCATTTTATATGTTCGGTTTTCTTTCTTTTCTTATCAATTATACCTCTGCTTTTACTTTTTGTAGTGTTTACCCTTGAGTTTACAAGATACGTTTAAAAACTATGGACATGGCATGAATTTGTACGTCACCCTTGCTCTGTAGCATTCTACCTTTAGTGTGTGTGCTGCTGAGGCCATCACTTCACTGTAGTTTTCTCCTGCAGAACTCCTGGCTCTTTTTCCCCTTGAGTTGGGTATGACAGTGTCAGCAGCAGACCTGCACGCGAGGCGGCTGTGAACTGGTGCTCTGAGTTCTGGAGCAGGTTCTCACAGCCTTTCTTACCAACAGGTGCCGGCAGCATCCTTGCTCCAGAGTCAGGATCAGACCCACAGTTGACTCCCCAGACCCCCGCAGTTTTGCTATTGTCTGCTTTTAAGGATTTTAAAAATTCCCAGACATCACTTCTCCTTCATCTTTAGAGCTGCCATTTCCCCTCTAGAAAGGAAAAACATAAGCTGGCTTGGCTGTGGAAGCAGGTGGCATGGTCACAGTTCTGAGGCTGACCTGCTACTCTTCCTCCCTTTTGTGCTTTCAAACAGATGTGATGTTTACTGGGACAGCAGATGGCCGGGTCGTAAAACTTGAAAATGGTGAAGTGGAAACCATTGCCCGGTTTGGTTCCGGCCCCTGCAGTAAGTTGGTGACAATCCCCATAACATGTTCTCTTCCAGACATCCAGAAAGATTGTTCACTGGTGGCTTGGAACTGCTTTTCCCTAGAAAAGTCAGTTTCACCCTGGGAGTAAAAGGGCCCAATCATCCAGCAGATGGAACATGGCATTTGCCAGGTGGTCCCTGGGCCTCATGGTGCCTGAGGGTCGCCCTGCAGTCCCAGGTCCCAGCTGGGCAGTGGCCAGGTGCCCGCTGGGTACCTCGCAGGGCCCTACCCATTGCCATTCCCCTCCATTCCTGTCCACCTTTGTGGTCCTCTGGCACTAATGGGTGTGGTCATGGCGCTGCTACGTAGAGAAGCAGGTGGCTTTGTCTTTGTTTGGTTTGTAAATAGAGTCCCTGCCTTCGTTCCTCAGGAATCCCAGCAGTGTCATTCAAAGTGAAAATACCCTTAAGTCACTCAGATTTTGGAAAATTAGAGTAGAAGAATCTCACTGTTTAAAAAGTGAGACTTGTTATTAGTTTTAGGAGCTGGGATATTTTTATAAAAATGGTGCATTTTCACTGTACGATGCAAATGACCACATTCAAAGGCGCTGAGATGTAACGGCTTTTAACACTTGGTGAGTGACCTCTCAGACATCTTCAGTTCATGGCCACCCACGCCACAGAGACAGAGTTTCCTCTCTTGCCCCGGCTGGAAATCTTAAGACTCAAGAGGCCTTCCTACCCCAGCCTCTGTAGAGGTCATTACGACAGGTACACACCACCATGCCCTGCTAGTATTTTTAAAATTTTTTTATACAGATGGGGTCTCACTGTATTCCCCAGGCTGGTCTCAAACTCCTGGTCTCAAACAATCTTCTGTGTGTGTCTCCCAAAGTCCTGGGATTATAGGCATGAGCCACTGTGCCTGGCCACAGTTTTATATGATGGGATAATACTCCATATTTAGATTTCATTTTCCTTTTCCACTCCATTTTGGCTATTATCACCCTGCTTGAATCCCTTAAAGTAAGTCCCTGTAGTGAGCACCCCCAGTGAGCATCTGCAGTGAACACCTGCAGAGAGCGCTCCACAGAGAGCACCCCCAGAGAGCACCCCCAGTGAGCACTTCACAGTAAGCACCTACAGTGAGCACCTGCAGTGAGCACTCCACAGAGAGCACCCCCAGTGAGCACCCCCAGAGAGCACCTGCAGAGGACACTCCCAGTGAGCACTCCACAGAGAGCACCTACAGAGGGCAGTCCCAGTGAGCCCCTGCAGTGAGTACTCCACAGAGAGCACCCCCAGTAAGCACCCCCAGTAAGCACCCCTAGTAAGCCCCTGCAGTGAGCACCTGCAGTGAGCACCCCACAGAGAGCACCCCAGTGAGCATCTGCAGGCTGGTTTTGTCTCTCACACCATGGCCCTTTTTCTGTGCACGTACCATGCATTTAGGAAAGGGCTATGAGGTTCTTGGACACTGAGGTGGGTGTAGATGGGATCTTGGACCACCTGCTGATTCCTGTCTATCTTCCCAGAAACCCGAGATGACGAGCCTGCTTGTGGGAGACCCCTGGGCATCCGGGCAGGGCCCAATGGGACTCTCTTTGTGGCTGATGCATACAAGGGACTGTTTGAAGTAAATCCTTGGAAACGTATGTGACAATATCTTGTTTCCTTCTGTGATGATTTCAGATCTTTTAAACTATATGAATGTAAGTAGATTTGATAAGATTTGGTAAGTACAGTCTGCTGGAAACCAATGGTTCTTACTTTCTGAACAGTGCTGAAAGCGCTGCCTGCAGATACCAGCTTGCTCTCAACACCAGAAGGCTCCCTAGCCATGGCTGCCTTTGGTCCGTGCCCTCGCTTCCTCTGGCATTTGTGTCTGAGCCTCAGGGTCCCAACAGGGCTTATTCTGAGAGGGTTCAACCTCCTCTTTCTGGCCTTATTTTTCTGTGTGTCTCTGCATCTCATCTTTTGTTTCTTTTCTGTCTTCTCTTCGTTGCCTTCTCTGTCTCTGCCTTTTCATTTTCTCCTTTCTGTCCCCACTGCTGGTGTCAGTGTCACTAGCCCTTTGCATGTGCTTTCTTGGTGGAGGCCGAGGCCCCTGCTGCGGGGGCACCTGCCATCATATGAGTGTGTGGAAGCCTGGCAGCCTGGGGGCCGCTGGCTGTGCAGGGCACTCGCTGCCCTGCCTGGCTTCCTCTCCAGTGAAGCAGGATGATCACAGGGCCTGTCTCCAGAATTGTCGGGAGGTTTAGATGACTTCAGACCTGGCAAGAGCTTAGCACTCAATAAATGTTCTATCATTTAAAAAACGTATTACTGCTACTTTATTTAAAAGCAGATGCATGGAACATTTTACATTTCTCTCAAGCAAACAAATACATGTAGAATGAAAGCCTTTTACCCGATACTCTTAAGAGATGTATTAAAGTCATTTAGCCACGATAAAAGAAAGATCTCATCCTTATAGAAGGAACTCTGCCTTTAATGAAGTTAGTCTAGTCTCAACTAGCCTGTTAAGTCTGAAAAAAATTACCACCTAATAGTTAATACTGATTTTTACAGTAGGAAGGAATAAATCTTCTGATTTATGACATGGAAAAGCTCATTTTAGTTTTTTCCTTTTAAATTAGTTATGCTGATTAATATTTTGTAATTTTTGAGAAACAAGTTCTTAGAATGAAAGCAAATCTTTTTCTTTTCCTTTCCTTTTTATTTTTAACTTCAGGTGAAGTGAAACTGCTGCTGTCATCTGAGACACCCATTGAGGGGAAGAAAATGTCCTTTGTGAATGATCTCACGATCACTCAGGATGGGCGGAAGGTTTATTTCACAGACTCTAGCAGCAAATGGCAGAGACGAGATTATCTGTTTCTGATTATGGAGGGCACAGACGATGGGCGGTGAGTACTTCAGGTCATCCACTCAGCTCACCAGCCAGGTGGAGTCCTCTGAGCATATTATTTCAGCTGTTAGAATAGGACTGATGTCGTCTATGGCCAGCCACCCTGAACACGCCCCATCATCGTTGCTCGGAAGCTAAGCAGGACTGGGTCTGGTTAGTACTTGGATAGGAGAATAGGACTAATGGCAACAAAATGGAGCAAGATGTTCTCATTTTTCCTTAAGGAAATAAAATAGCCAGTCCCCTGAGGGTGTGGCCCTAATGCAACCAGGAGAGACCCCAGAGGGAAACCTGGATTTCAGGTCACCTCTCTGGGACTCCAGGACTCCCTCTCTGGTGCTGACCCAGCTCCCAGGTCAGCAAGCGGACTCTCTGGGATGCTCTGGAGGGGACCTCGTCCCTGGTCACTCCAGCATGAGGCTGAGTCACCTTCCACAGGCCCAGAGCTCCAGGCTCCTCAGGAGGCCATGGGCTCACCTCCATGTGACCCCCTCTACCTTTGGTGTTCCACAGCCTGCTGGAGTACGATACCGCTACCCAGGAAGTGAGAGTTTTGCTGGATCAGTTGCGATTTCCTAATGGGGTCCAGCTGTCTCCTGCGGAGGACTTTGTCCTGGTGGCAGAATTGACCATGGCAAGGATACGAAGGTGTGTGATGTCGTCTGAGCTGTCAGCTGTGGCCATCGCATTGGTGGTGTGGGGTGGTGTGGAGTGGCGTGGAGTCTGAGGTGCAGCAGGGCCCTTTTGCTTCATGCAGTTAGGACAAATGTAGAATTCAAGAGTGTGTTTTCTTTCCCTCTTTCCCAGCTTACTAAGAGTGGCAGTCTAGGATGATGTGTTGATTTAGTGCCGACTGTACAGCCTGGGTCCCATCTCCCTGCTGGGTGGGCCTTGATTCCTCCCTGACCTGCTTCTCTGTTCATGTGGTTCCAGGGCTCCTGAGGACTTCTCAGCACTGCATCTCCACCAGCAGTTCATTTGGGTTAAAACCAATTTGGTGCTTGACTAAAAGCTTTTCCTTCAGCTGGGGGGCTTCTGTTCACTGCTGGGGTGAATTTTTCAGAGTCTACGTGTCTGGCCTGATGAAGGGAGGGGCTGACCTATTCGTGGAGAACTTGCCTGGATTTCCAGACAATATCCGGCCCAGCAGCTCCGGCGGGTACTGGGTTGGCATGTCGACCATTCGCCCTAACCCTGGGT
The DNA here is from genome assembly GCA_963574575.1 of Galagoides demidoff. Taxonomy (NCBI): domain Eukaryota; kingdom Metazoa; phylum Chordata; class Mammalia; order Primates; family Galagidae; genus Galagoides; species Galagoides demidoff. Next base: position 21,434 of record CAUYQV010013502.1, read on the forward strand.
TTTCCATGTTGGATTTCCTATCCGAGAGACCCTATATTAAAAGAATGATATTTAAGGTAACTATAAAAACTGTAATTCTGAAAAACAAAATGAAAAAGAATTTAATCATGATCTTTTGTCGACCACTGTTAGCCCTAAAACTTCTAGTTCTGCTTCTGATATTTGGTACTTTTAATGACTACTTAAAACCTTGTTTCATTTTTCATTGTGAAATGCAGTTTAAACATTCACATCCACTCCTTTTTTTTCTTCTTTTTTCCCTGGTTCTGGGTGTTTTTACTGTCACTCTCACCATCAGGACTCCTGGGGTCTCTACTCTGCCTGTCACTTGCTTTTCCCTCTTGGCCCTGGCTGTCCCAGGCCTCCTCCACCCACTGATTCTGTGACTGTCCCCCACCTGCCCGCTGCCACCTCCACACTGTCAGCAGGTGCAGTTTCTCCCTTCCCAGAGCCGCACGTGTCAGCCTGCTCACCTTGGCCTCCCCACACTGCCACTCATCCCTCTTCACAGCCTCTGCCCTTTGACCTCTTGACCAAATTCTTTCCTATTAAAAGCCACTTGCCAGTGGCCAGTGCTAGCTCCTTCAACACAGCCTTTGAGCATTCTTCTCCTGCCACACTCCCAGGGACATCCCTGGAACACTGAGTGGTAGCTCAGAGTATCCCTGCTGTGGGCAACTTGCTGACGTAGGTGCTGGTGTAATGCAGAACTCTTCCCCAGGAAGCTCTGTTTAGTAGGCAGAACAGACGTGTGACAGTGGTACTGAGTGTTTGAACAGATAGGAAACTATTTGTAACATGAGGCCCTGATGAGAACTGCAGTGGTCAGGGAGTCTGCTGCTGGGCTGTGTGCTTGGATGGCTCTGGAGGCTGCATACACTTTCTCAGTTAGGCCATGGCCTGCTGTGAGGTGAGTTCAGTAGGTCCTGGGGAAAATCCCAGTGTGTTCAGAAATCTCTTCTTTCTTTTTGCCTTATTGGCTCCAGAGCCAGCATAGGGACCTAGGAGGAAGTTCATAGCAGTGGCCAAAGACGGGGGTCTTGGAGAAGCTCAGACCTGCTGGGGGACACTGGGTCGATGATTTTGGCTCTCTGCCTCAGTTGTTCCATCTGTGAGATGGGAAGAATAATGGCATCTGACTAGGTGTTGGGAAGATTTAATGAGAACATGCACATAGCACCCTTAGCTGAACTCAGTTTCTGAAACCGCTGGTTTTCTGGCAGCAGGGACATTTTGCCACTGTTCTTTCTCTGGCTGTAGTCTATGCCTCTGCCCACCACCAGGTGAGGTGTTCACTGCTGTGTCTTCTGCACCGGCATCAGGTCTGGCACGTGGTAGTGCCAGGAAATGCTGCTGAATGAGCTGATGTTCAGAGGGGGGACTGTGAGTGTGAGATAGGGCTGGCCGTCCCCAGCAGTGGGACATGAGTGCATGGCGGGTAGGGACCCTACAGCAGGAGGGGTCCTAGGGAGGTAGGAGAGAACCACAGGCCACGTGGACTTGGGAATAAATTAGATTTCACAGAATGTTGTCCAAGTCACTGAAGTTCTTCTTTAAGCTCTGAGACACGATCGCAGTTATGGGAGGTTAGTGAGAAGGTTTAGGAGCTGGTGTCCCTGAGCTGCCCATAGCTAGCTGCTGACCAGTGCCCCGCCATGACTCATGATACTTTTGTGCGTGTTTCCTGCAATAGGGATGTCCGCTGCCTTACCCCAGGTCTGGTCAGGCAGTCCACAGACACCCACGGCCCTCCAGTCCACAGGCCCTTTTTGGTTTCTCTGTTTGCCCCCACATTGTCCTTTATAACAAAAGGATTTGATCAAGGACCAAGAGTGGCCTTTAGTTGCCTTCTTTATTCTCTGGAGAATATTCAGTTGCTCAGTCTTTTCTGACTTTTTTTTTTTTTTTTGAGACAGAGTCTCACTTTGTCGCCCTTGGTAAAGTGCCGTGGTGTCACAGCTCACAGCAAACTCAAACTCTTGGGCTAAAGTAATTCTCTTGCCTTAGCCTCCTAAGTAGCTGGGACTACAGGTGCCCACCACAATGCCCAGCTATTTTTTGGTTATTGTTGTCATTGTTGTTTAGCTGGCCTGGGCCAGGTTTGAACCAGCCTGGATGTATGTAGCCGGCACCCTGACCACTGAGCTATAGGCGCCAACCCTCTTTTTGGACTTTTTGACCTTGATCCTTTGGAAGCTTCCAGGCCAGTGGTGTTGCAGAATGTCCTTCCATTGCATTTTCCTGTGACCAGGTTTGGGCTCTGGCAGAAGCAGCACAGCAGTGATGGTTGTTCCTTGCATGGCACAGCTGGCAGGAGGTACCTGATGCCACTTTGTCCCTTTACAAGTGGTGGCACCTTTGATCTCCTGGTTCAGGTGGGGAATGCCAGGCTGACCTGCTTGAAGTTACCCTTCCGCTGGTGATTAGCGGGCATCTGTGAGGAGGTACTTGATGACTGGTTCGCCACCAGCACCTCTCATGGTTCCCCAGCTGACCAGTGGCTATTCTGTCACTGTCAACGGTATTTGTGTTGATGCTCTGATTGTCCCTGGTGTCCTGCAGTGTGGTTCCTGGGCCTTTGCCACTTTGTCATTCTCCACTAGTTCCTTGCTGTGTGGTACACGAGCTGATGCAGGCTCTGCTTGGATTGTCCCTGCCCCAGCTCTGAAATCGGCTGTGTCTCAAAGGAGCCCTGGTTCCTCTGAGGACATCTGGGTGCTGAGGGCACCCACTGCTGTTGGCTGTTGCTGGCCTGGGCTCCTCAGGGGACAGCGCTGGGGTGTGTGTGCATGTAACATGGACGCATGCCTGCCTGCACACATGCTTATGCCTACATCTCTCTGTTTAAATTGAAATCCATAAATTCAGGCTGCATTATCAGTCCCAGTTCAACACCCCGGGATTTATTCTGGTTTTATGTATTTCTCCCCATATTTGTACCTCCTTCTCTAGCAGTGAGCAGTCTGGACCCTGTGACCCTTCCTGGGCTTACCTGTTTGATCAATTCCCCAGTGTAGCCGGGCTGTCCTCTCCCTTCCGTTCAAGGGCTTCAAGGGCTCTGACACTCTGCACTTAGCTGTGCCTGGGTGAACAGGGAGCTTCCTCACCCTCGTGGCTCCGACAGCTGATCTGGGCCACTGTGGTCCTGCCTCTGTACACATTCACTTACCCTGCTCAGCCCCACAAGTGGCTTCTTGACTGAATACATGATGGGGAGAGGTGTGGTATAGTGGTATGAAGAATGTCCTAGGAAGCTAACTGTAGTGACTGCAGAGAGCACCTGTCGCAGGGCAGGGCTGGCTGTGGGAGCCTGGTAGGGCCATGGCAGTGGCCAGGGCAGGGCACACAGAGAGGTGACAAGGCTGGGGTGTCTAGGCTTGTAGGGCACAGAGTGGCAGGGTCAGGGTGAGGGACCCAGCCCTGTCTCCTGAGCTGGGCATCTGAAGTGCAGGAGGAGAGTCCTGCCAGTGAGAGAGCAGCATTAAAGCAGGTGGTAGAATGAGATCTCTACGGTGAGGTGGAGGAGAGAGGAGAGCAGGAAGGGTCTGCACTACACAGCAGGAGGTGGCATGCCACAGGTTGTAGGAAGCCTTAGTGATTTTTGAGCTGTGATGAAACTTTGGTCTGTTGCTGTTGCTGACCCTGTTTTGGTCAGGGCACGGTCAGCTTGTATGTCTGCTTAAGTATTTCCAGTAGCTGGTAGCTGGGAGACATTGTTCATTGGGCAGTTTAGGTATCTTCTCTTGTATTAAAAGCTGGAAATCTGCCTGTTAAATTCCCTTCCTTGGTGTCAGGCGGCAGAGTGCTTGGTCATCATTTCCTACCTGGCATCCTACTCTGCCAGAGGTCGCTTATCTTGCCATTTGATTTCTCCACTTAAAACTCTTCATCAGTCTCCTGCTGCTGCAGAGTCCAGGTCTAGGCCCTTTAGCCCATCCACGCTGCACTTGAGGGGCCTGCTCAGGGCTCCAGGTGGAGGCACCCCCGCCTCTGCGTGCTGGGTGTTAGGGCAGTGGAGAGGCTCTGCGTCTGTCACATGGTGTGTATGATGTGTGGATTTCTTCACAGCCTTTTCTTTCCAGCCTTTTTTAAAAAAAATATGAACTATTGTCAAACTTCATCAGTTGCCCGGTGTATATTAGACACATTTTAAACCTAATCAGAGGACTTACCATTTATTCCAGTTAAGCAGTGTGAGTTGCAACCCAATATTCTGGGGGGTGCTACAGACCTGGGGCGTGGTATGTTTGCAGAGACACAGCAGAGTGGCTGTCCTGTGCTGGGCTGGCCTCGTTGGTCACATGCACAGCGGTGGGGCAGGGTGAGGCCTGAGGTAGCCCAGTGCTGGGCAGGTGCTGTGTCAGTCTGGGTGCTGCCCTGGGGGCCCCCAGGGAGGGAGGGAGTCATCTTGTCCCTGGGTGGGTGGGCTGTGTGGCTGAGCTGCCCCACTGCACTCAGCCCGCAGGCTGACTTGCAGTGCTGTGCTTCTCTCCAGCTGCTTAGTCAGGAGACGGTGATGAAGTTTGTGCCAAAGTATAGCCTCGTCCTGGAACTCAGCGACAGCGGTGCCTTCCGGAGAAGCCTGCACGACCCAGATGGGCTGGTGGCCACTTACGTCAGTGAAGTGCATGAGCATGACGGGCATCTTTACCTGGGCTCCTTCAGGTCCCCCTTCCTCTGCAGACTCAGCCTGCAGTCAGTGTAGCTGGCCTTGGGGGCTGCCCCTGCTGCCCTGCTGGGAGGCCTCACACTGGGCACCAGGCCTGGTCCAGGAGGGCCATGGACACAGCTGTGGAGCACGTGTCCCCATGTACCAGGCCCTCAGAGGTGTTGCGGGAGCGGCTGCTGCAACCCCCAAGGATGTGTGGGCTCCAGAGGGGCACCCTTCACCTGGGCCTGCCTTTGTGTTTAGAGAGGACATAACATGATCTTCCTGCTGCCAGGAAGATAAATTCACGTAAAGCCATTTTCTCTCAACAACACAAAAAAGAAAGAATAAAACAGCTTTCTAAGTAGGGCGGTTCTTTAGGATGCGGGAGACTTCCTGTACTCCGTGGGACTCTGTGTTGGGTGGAGGGAGGAACTGGCCTGGTGCGCTGCCTGGGACAGGGGTGCTCCTGGCCGCCATGCTGGTGTGTGTCTGCTGTAAAGAGGGGGACGCCTTTCTCTGCAGAGGCTCAAGAGTGTTCAGCCAGCCAGTGGGAGCTGTGCAAGCTGAGACTTAGGACTGGGTCCTGAGGGTTGTGTGGGACTCAGGTCTTATGTCCCTGGGTGCTCCCTCTGCAGTGAGAAGGGAAGGCATGTGGGTTCCTAGTGACTCAGGCCTAGTGACTCAGCCCGTTTCCCAGGGGTGACCTAAGAGCGTCCTGTTTACAACCCTGTTGGTCCCTCTGGTGAGCAGTGCATGTGTCCAAGTGCTGAGAGCTGCTGTGTGTCTTCACGGGTACGTCTATACACTGGTCATAATTTTGATAATAAATAAAAATAAATTGATTTCTGGTGATTAAGTGTGGTCTGTGAGTTACTTCTCTGCTTTAATTATGTTAGCAGTGACTGAAACTTAATTTCATCAGGTACTGATGTGAGGACGGTCTTGGTGAGGATGTTTTAGGGCCAAGGAGTCCACGAAGTAGCTGAGGAAAGGAAGCTGTGGGAGCTCCTGCAGCTGCCCTTGGGAGCAATCCACCTGCCTTCCTGTGTGTCCCTTCCTGGGCAAGCTGGCTGCAACGCTGCCCTCCTGTCTTCCAGCCTGCAGAATGGG
>CAUYQV010013508.1:0-16042 GCA_963574575.1 Galagoides demidoff
GAAATGGAGCAAGGCCTCAGGAACAGGCCAGTGAGTGGGTGACAGAGCCTGGACAGGGCCACCCTGGTGTCGGTGTCTGGCTCCCAGCAGCAGTGGCCATGGGAACAGGTGCTGAGCCCTGTCTAAGGCACTTGGGCAGCTCGCTCCACAGAGAGTTGGCACTTGCCTTTGGGGCCTTTGCCTGCAGACAAGGACAGCAGGTCAGAGATTGGGCCAACATCCCCCGAAGCATGACTCCACTCAGTGCCTGGGCAGAGCGGCCTCAGCTCGAGGACCCCAGCATGCAGAAAGAATGGGGACCAAAGACCCCATTCTTGGCAGGGGAGGGCACCCCCAGAAAAAGGAAAAATTAAAAAGTAAGCTGAAGATGTCAGAACAAAGAAAAATCAGCTAGTTTACCTTTAAGCTGGCCATTGCTAAATTTCTTATCTGAACAAGGTTCTGGCCTTTTCCTGAAACTCTGGCCTATTGAGGATACTGCTTACACCAATATCCTACAGAGTCTGTGAACACTCTGAGGAAGAAAACGGTCATAAAGAGTTTATGAGGAGACCTAGAATAGATACAACTTGCCCAGGCAAGGTCAGACTCCCAGGAAATAGGAATGCCATCAATCCTGACTGCCCTAACCCTTTAAATCCCTGTCTGCCACAGCCCACGTGTGGATTTCTCCCTGGTCAGGAATCTCACCCCACCTGTACTCTTGGTAGAATAAAGGCCACTTTAACTGCATGAATTGGATCTCCGTCTTCCTTTCATCTTGCATCTCAGAATGATTTTCAAATCAGAAAATCATTGGGTCCAGAACCTTTCAAACCGTCAGGTCACTGGATTGGGCACGAACAAGTGGGAAGAGTGTGAGTGTGGCGGCTCACGCCTGCAAACCAGCACTTGGGGAGGCCTCTGTGGGAGGATCACTCGAGACCAGGAGTTTGAGTTTGAGATCAGCCTGAGGAACTTAGTGAGACCCTGTGTCAAGTTTTCTTTTTTAATTAGCTGGATGAGGTGGCACAGACCTATAGTCCCAACTATACTCAGGAAGCTGAGGCAGGAGAATCACTTGAGCACAGGAGTTCAAGGTTACCGTGAGCTGTGACTCACTGCACACCAGCCTGGGCAGTGACAAGACTTGTGGCTCCGTGAGTAAGGCACCAACCCCGCATACTGAGGGTGGTGGGTTCGAACCCGGCCCTGGCCAAACTGCAACGAAAATAGCTGGGCATTGTGGCAGGCACCTATAGTCCCAGCTACTCGGGAGGCTGAGGTAAGAGAATCACCTAAGCCCAGGAGTTGGAGGTTGCTGTGAGCTGTGTGACACCACGGCACTCTACCAAGGGTGATAAAATGAGACTCTGTCTCCACAAAAAAAAACCAGGAAGAATCATAAGGGAAGTCATACAGATAATGAATGGAAATGTCGGCAGTAGATGGTGAGAAGGATGAACATGTGAGGCAAATGCAGTGGTGTGCAGTAGAGGAAGCAAACCAGCTGCCACGTGGCAATGAAAATGCAGAGAAGTTGGTTGTAACTATGAGAGAGTCTGTGCTTAAGAGAGAACAAATGGGGGGAGGACAGAAACACTGCCTCCCGCAGTTTTGGAAAAGGCACTGTCACAGTCAGCTTGGAAACAAAAATTCATATGTTGTGAGGTCAGCTGCCTCATTTTTCACTGTATCTCAGCTGCAGATGTTAAAAAGGAGAAAGTCATGCTGTCAGGGCAGGATGCCATAGAAGGAAAGGCCGGGATTGAACACCCAGGGCCGTCTCCATGTTCCTATGCCGCAAGCAGGGGCTGAGAGCACAGGATTTAAGGGAACCAACCAAGAGGTAGGGAGGAGTCCCAGAGAGGCCAGGCTGCCAAAGTGAGCTTCCTGGGACGGTCAGGAGCTGCTGCTTGCGATGTGCACACAACACAACGAAGATTTTAATGAAATCAGAAGGGGAACAGGCAGATGATTTCATGACAGAAGAGAAACAATGCCTCGGCCTGTCTCGTTGTGGCCCTGGCAGTCTGTAAGGACTAGAGGGTGAGCAGGCGGCCAGCACAGGCCTCAGCTCTGGAACCCTCACCAGACCCTAGAGAACGCTGTGAGGGCAAGCCTCAGTGAGTATGGATCCTGTCCGGGGAGAGCAGGCCCCAGAACAGGGAAGACTCTTTCAGAACAAAGCAGGCTTCATCCAGGCTTTTCTCTCTTCAGATAGGGTTAGACGCCTGCTGAGTGGGGCTAGAGACCCTGTTTGGTTGGGGATGGTAGTGGCTTCCTAGTGGCTGTTTTTCCCCAAGGGTGACATGTGCCTGCACTGCCCTGGATCAGGGAGTGCCCAGAAGTTTTGAATCTGCACCGAGCTGGTGCAGACACTCCCTCAGGCAGCCATCTGGTGCTCATGTATGTGATACGTGAGGCTGACTCAAGGAGACCTGTCTACAGAAGCCCCTTTCCACCCCCACCCCCGTTTCCACTTAAGAACATGTTGTTGCCAAGTAGGAGGCCCTAGCTGAGGTCAGAAAACACAGAGTCCCCACTGGCATAGGGTGCTCCAAGAAGAAGACAGACACACCTCCAGCACCCCAGAACAGCCACTCTGGGGCCGGAAGGAAGCGTCCTTGCAGCAAGGGCGTGGGCAACACCTCAGTGGGGACTCTTTGCCACTGAGCTGTTAAGCGGGCACCACCTTTACCATTGCCAGGGCCTCACTTGGTTAGATGCCCCAGTGAGGTGCACAGCCTGGAGTCAAAGTCAGAGATGGTATCAGGCCATCTCAGCCCTAGGTCTCTGCTGGTGACGGCACCTGCCTCCCAGTGCATCTTTTTTGTTGTAGGTGGCAGGGGGCCATGTCATGTTCCTAAAAGAACCCCCACTGCTCTACAGCAGGTTCCTGAAAGAAGCTGCCCCTCTAGTCCTCAGCACCAGCCTCCACACATCCTCACACTGTACCACTGGGGCCAGCAGCCACATGCAGTAGGAATCAGGCCCTGTGCGAAGCCTGCTAACCAAATGCCTTTCCAGGCTTGGCCCTTCCCACCCCAGTCCAGGGGCCATAACATGCCTCTTGCCTGCCCTGAAGCTGCCCAGCAGATTGTTGGAACAAATGAAAAGATGGAGGAAAAGCCTAAGACCATAGTCGCTGAGGCTGGAGCACAGAGCAGGTTCCTCCTGGGTTGGGGCCCAGACCTAATCCTAAATTTCATGTGGAATCAAAAAGGAACATGAATAGCCTATGCAAAATGAAGAAATTTGGACACATCAAATTACCTGACTTCAAATTATGCTACAAGGCTGTAGTAACTAAAACAAGCATGGTAGTAGAAGAAAAGTTGACACACAGATCAATGGGATGAAATAGGGAATCCAGAAATAAAGCCATATGCCTAGGAACAGCTGATCTTAGACAAAGCAGACAAAGGCCTACACTGGGGAAAGCATAGGTTTCCTGTTCGATAAACAGTGCTGAGAAAATTGGATAGCCACATGCCAAAAAATGAAACTGGATCCCTAGCTCTCACAATATACAAAAACCAGCTCAAGATGGACTAAAGACTTCGATGGAAGACCTAAAACTATAAAAATTCTAGAAGAAAAATTATTGTGGTTTTTTTTTTGTTTTTCTAGAGAGAGTCTCTGTTGCCCCAGGCTAGAGTGCTGGAGCATCAGCCTTACAGCAATCTCAAACTCCTGTCCTTAAACAGCGCTCCTGCCTCAGCCTCCCAAGTACCTGGAGGTGCACACCACAATGCCCAGCTAAATTTTTCTGTTTTTAAGAAAGAAAGGGTCTCACTTTTGCTCTGGCTAGTGTTGAACTCCTGAGCCCAAGCAATCCACCCACCTAGGCGTCCCAGAGTGCTGGGATCAAAAGCACCACACTTGGCCCAAGAAAAACCGTTTTGACATTGGTCTAGGCAAAGAATTTATGATCAAAAGGAAATCTGACAAAAGCAAAAATTAATTGCCTAATTAAACTAAAAAGCTGCTGCATAGCAAAAGACATAATCAAGAGAGGCAATAGGCAGACGACAGAATGGGAGAAAATGTTAGCAAACTATGCACCTAAGAGAGGAAAGCCATCCAGAATCTACAAGGAACTCAGACAAATCAACAAGAAAGAACAACTCCATTAAAAAGTGGGCAGAAGACATGAACAGGTATTTTTCAAAAGAAGAGATATAAATTGCCAAGAAACATGAAAAACACTCAACATCACTAACCATCTGGGAAATGCAAATTAAAACCACAAAGAGATGCCACCTTACCTTGTCAGGTAGAATCTACAGAGGACTCAAATGAATCAACAAGAAAAGAAAAAGCAACCCCGCTTATGAGACTTGAACAGAAGTGTTTCGGAAGATGACCTACGAATGGGCAACAGACACATGAAAGAATGCTCATCGTCTTTAATCATCAGAGAAATGCAAATCAAAACCTATAGGCAAAAGGCCTATATGCTTTTGGCCAAAAGAGCCATTTGAGAGAGATCAGTGAAAAGACTTTGTGCAGGCATACTTGTGAGAAACTGAGGCAGAATCCCATATGGCCGTTTTGATTACAAGCCTAACATGACCAAGGCTCTGGCTAGAATAGCATTTCCAGAGATGTCCAAACTGTGTTAAGGAATTAAGGTTGACTTTATAAGGCTAATAAAAAAGCCCTTCGAAAAACTGGCCAGATACCCATCAGTAACCTTTCCTGATCTGTGGTAAGTGATGAAGGTCACTTGCTGACGGATCCAGGAATGGTAATGTGCTTGGGGACCTCAAGAGAAGAGGAATTTACCCAATCCATACAGGTTTTTAATGGCACAGATAAAACTTGGTCTCATGAAAGGCTTTTGAGAAGTCCAACCTAAAAATTCCTTATAAAAGATTCCAGCAAAAAAAAAACTCTGACTTAAGGCCTAAATGGGAGCAGAGGTTTGCACACAAATTCCTGTATGCCCAAGAAGTTTCTTGATGCCTTGCTTAAAGATTCGAAGTAACAGCCTCCAAGTGGCAAAGCCAGCAAGGGCAGGTATTCGATCTACCTTGTCTCTCCATAGTCTCAGACTTCATCAGATAAGAACAAAGAAAATAACGGCTGACAACATATTCTTCATTAAGTTATGTTAAACTGGGTTATGTTGAAAGAGTTATGCTTAAAGGTATATGTTAAGTGGATTATCAGACTACTGGGAAGGAGCTACTTACAAGGCAAGTAGTCATAAAATGTTTAAATGGATTAATAAAGTCATTGATGTCCAATACACACCTACAGAGAAAAGTCATTAATATCCAGTGCGCATGTGCCAAGGAATTATAATAAATGTTAATGAGGTCATTACCATATAGTACACATGCACAAAATTAATTATATAAACCAACAGTAAATAAAGAAGCTGGTCATTTTGCCTGAGTGAGCAGATAGTCACCTTTATTTAAAACACAATTTCGGCTGGGCGCCTGTGGCTCAATTGGCTAAGGCGCCAGCCACGTACACCTAAGGTGGCGGGTTCGAATCCCCAGCCCAGGCCCGCCAAACAACAATGATGGCTGCAACCAAAAAATGGCCGGGCGTTGTGGCGGGCGCCTGTGGTCCCAACTACTTGGGAGGCGGAGGCAGGAGACTCGCTTGAGCCCAGGAATTGGAGGTTGCTGTGAGCTGTGATGCCATGGCACTCTACCCAGGGGGATAGCTTGAGGCTCTGTCTCAAAAAAAAAAAAAAAGAAAGAAAAAGATGGTGTGGCTGCAATTTCTCTATGAGGCAGACACATTCAAAGAGACACGTGTGCAAACCCAGACCCAGGAGCTACAGCATTAGAAGAAATGCTGCCAATGGATTTCTTAACAATTCTTCAAAAGGAGGAGGTCTCCCCTCCTGGCTCTTCTTCCTTAAAGTGTCTTCATGCCTGTGTTGTATGAAAAGTCTTGGCAACGAGGATTGGTCTCCTCCTTATAAGGAACTTGTGTTCTGTCCCATCCCAACCTGAGTGCTGGGGTGGGGGGTGATCTATGCCTCTCTTTCCCAAAGACTCTTTGTAAAGATAAATGGAACCATCTACTGGGTTCTTTCTTGGACACTTTAGAGAAAAGGGTGCTCACCCACAGCAGAATGTGCCCACAGCTATGATGGCCTCTGGGACTCTCCTCATGAGTGCTGCTAGCAGCACAGTGACAGTCTCACCTCTCAGTCCTGGGCAAAGCAGGATAGTTGATCTCCTTATAGGCAGGCAGGATTTGGTGACTATAGTAATATGATTGTCATTAGCATTTATCAACATGCTCACTGTGTGCTTGGCACACCTCATCTTCACACCCAGCCAGTAAGGTGGTTCTGTTATTATCTCCATTTCACAGATGAGGAGAATGAGGCTTAGAAAGGATAAGTGACTCAGTCAAGGTCAAATGGGGGATGAGACTGGGCTGGAGTCAGCTGTGCCCTATGGGGGAAGAGTATCCTGTCCCGACTCCCACGATGCCACCTATGGGCTAGCAGCAGCTCTGTGAGCAAAGGGGGGATTCTCACTCAGATTTATGTTCTGTTAGTGACTGAGTTCTTAACTATAGGCCTCTAAATTGCCCAGATTATTCTGCAATAAGGCAGCAACCCTACCTTTGGTGTTCCAACCCCTGGAACAGTGGGTTGAAACATTTACTAACATTTACTAAATCATATCTTTGGAGCTTCCCAGGAAAGGGGAGCTATTCAAATCCAAGCTGATAATTTTCCTTTGCATGCACAGTATAAGGTCTGCTCTTTGGGGCCTTTGGTGTGAGGTGTGCAAACACTGGCGGCTGTAAATATTAATGTTGACAATCATGGCCAGGCCCATTATCAGCAGGGCTCAGACTCGCTGGTGGCCTCGGACAGGCTGCAGGTGCAGGATGCAAAAATCACCATACCCCACCAGTCTGTCCCACTGGCCTACCATGGCCTAAATATCCTGTATTGGACTTGAATGCCCTCTAAGGCAGTGTGTGGCTGTCTCCTGAAGGCTGCTAAGAAAATGTGCGTTGCCCAGGAAGGGTTCTCATTCTGACCTGGTAGGTAGCTGGGATTGTTTTTAAAAGCAGTCCCACCCAAATTCCTAATTTGGAACCCAGAGCCTCGGCAGCTCCACGCTTGCCTGAGCATCTCCAGGAGGAGCATCTCCTCCACACGTCCCCTGCCCTCCAAGGAAAGCACTTTGTGCATCTATAGAGCCCAGAGGAAGGGAAGGAATTGTTACTCCATTTATGTTTGTTGGTGCTGACTTCCTGGACCACACGTCTCAGTATCCCGGCCCCCTCCCCTTCCAATCTGGGGAATTCATACACATGGCATCTGCTTCATACACAGTCGCAGGCGAACGCCTAATAATGCCTGTCCGTCTCTCTAGCTGCTCTTCCTTCACTGCCTACTTTCCTATACTTTCCCCCACTTGCCTGGGTCAGATTTCTGATACCTGAGATGTCTGGGTGACCAAGTCCAAGTACACCTCACTGAGGCACACTGGGCACGGAGCAGGGAAGGGTTTTGGGGTCGATTAGCAAGATAGTTTTGCAGGATGAAGCAGGGTGTCTATAAAATGGAGGGAGAACTCCAGGTCAATGTGGCCAGGACAATTCTTCCCAGGGATTCATTGATTGGCTGCCATACCTTACCTAGTAGATGGGGGGATCAAATAATCATACATGGAGGGCACTAGTGCCATGCCTGATACATAGCAAATCACTGTTCTTGTTATTTTGGCTAATAATTTATGCCAGAATGTGTCCTCTCCTGTCCAGTGACTAACCCACTAACACTTACATAATCACCCACTAACATTTACAAACCAAATGCAGTGGGTAACACCCAGATGTTGAAAGAAACTTCCTGACTATGTACCTGGTGGCAGGCACTTTTGACTCTCTGAGAAACCTAGGAAGACAGAGTTAATCTTACTTTATAGATTCAGACATTGAGGTCTTAAAACGTTCAGTATCTTGTCTAAGGGGAAGGGCTGGGCTTTGAAGCTTGGTACTGTCTGGGATTGGAGCCCCCTTCTGAAGTTTCTCCTGCAGAAGACGCAGTCCCTACCTGCAAGAAGCTTATAGTTATGGTGGAGAGGATAAAGGAGCATGTGGGAGAAAGAACCATAGGTCAGTCGATGGTCCCAAGGAGGGTCAATACAACCAACATGAGTGCAGGGGAGAGAGATCTCACTGTGGGCTGGAAGGCTTCCAGGAGGTGCCTTGAAGTGGACACAGAGGGAGGACTCTGATAGAAGAAAATAGACAGGACACACCTAGAGAGGGCAGGGAGAATTCAGGTGCCAATGAGGCTTGGGGACAAGAGTTGGGAGAGATGTAATTTTGATGGAGGCCTGACTACAAAGTAACCAAAGAAGGCCAGTCTTTGTTCTGTAGGCACTGGTACACCCTTACTGATATTTTAAGGAAGAAGGTGACAAGAAAGCAGTGTCTTGATCCCAATTGTGCTTCATCAGGATGATTACAAATATGTCTACTATCACCTTTTGTTAATGCAGCTCTTTCCCAGGCACTGTTCTGAGCCCTGTGAGGCCTTATTTTATTAATGACACTTTGTGGGAGGTTTTAGAATCACCCCCATTTCCAGTGTCCATCCCTCTACTTTTATATGTTGGGATCAGGTGAAAATATTCTGTGAGATGGATGTGAATGGTGGGGAGTGGCCAGACGGTGCAGACTGTTGAATAGCATCCTCCCAAAATTCACATCTACCCAGAACATCAGAATGTAATCTTACTTGGAAAGAGAGTGTTTGCAGATGTAATTAATTAAAGATCTCAAGATGAATCTAGGGTGGGCCCTAAATTTTATGACTGGTATCCAAAGAAGAAAAAAAGACACAGAGACCAAAGGAAGGAAAGACAACGTGATGATGAAGCAGAGATGGGAGAGGTGTGGCTATAAGGCAGCCTAGGCGTGCCCAGTCACCAAGAGACAGGAGAGAGGCATGGACTGTCCTTCCTCAGAGCCTCCAGAAGAAACCAACCCTGTAGATGTCTTGATTTTGCACTTCCCAGCCTCCAGAACCATGAGAAATAAATTTCTGTTGCTGTTTGTAGTCAGGCCTCCACCAAAATTGCATCTCTCCCAACTCTTGTCCCCAAGCCTCATTGGCACCCAAATTCTCCCTACCCTCTCTACGTGTGTCTTGTCTGTTTTCTCCCGTCGGAGTCCTCCCTCTGCATCTGCCTGATTTGTAGCACAGGCAGTCCCCAAGTTACAAACATCCAACTTACATACAACTTGAACTTACAAATGGAGGCTATGACAGTAAGTCCCTGAGTTACAAACATCCAACTCATATACTACTGGCACTTAAGAATGGAGGCTTTTATTAAGCTTTTATTACAGGTAATAGCTTAATGTACCTGTCTGATTCACATACAAATTTATCTTAAGAACAAACATCCAATCTTGTTCATAAGCCAAGTCCTGCCTGTACTTCATTATGTCAGCCCCAGGAAAATCATACCTATTCTGGACATGGGGATTTTGACTTCAGGCCTCAGACTCTCTCGGCTTGGTCTGGTGCTTGGGGATGGAGACCGTGGCTGGATACCACTTAGGGGGACTTTCTTCGGTCGAGAGCAGAAAGCACCCATGAGAGTATGTGCTCAGGGCCCCGAGTGATGACCAGCACACAGTGGGTTGCTGCATGCATTCACAGGAATGGAAATTGCCTGCCTACTAGGTACTAAGACCTACTAGGTGTCTGCTACTATGAGTGTTAAGATCCTGGAGATTGAAGCTCATGGGAGGAGAGAGATAAGAGAAGGTAAGAAGTCTGGGTTAGGGTTTGGAGGCCAAGAGGAAAATAGAGACCGTCCTCTCTTCTCTCTGTTTAGCCACCAGTCAGGGGTTGGTTGCTTTGCAGTTTCACTCACATATTTCACAAAGAACTTAAACCTGCCTCTTTCTCCAGTCCAGAGACCTGGAGATAATTCCATGGTAATCCCAAGTGATAATTCTAAGCGCCGGCCTATTAAAATCATACTTTCGGGGTAGCACCTGTGGCTCAAAGGAGTAGGGTGCCAGCCCCGTATCCTGGAGGTGGCGGGTTCAAACCCAGCCCTGGCCAAAAACTGCAAAAAATAAAATAAAATAAAAATAATGAAAAATAAATAAATAAAATCATACCTTCATATTCTTGTCATTCACCCCCAAATCCATACAACTCTCACCACAAAAAAGTCCTAAATAGTCCCTAGGACTCAGAAGGGTTGAAGAGCATGTTTGTCGTTCATTGAAAAAAATGCTCATCTCTTTTAGCACAGAAGAGAGATAGCAGATATTTTTCAGATAGGCTGATATTTTTTAATCAAAAGGAAATTAAAGAACAGGGAATGATGTACATTTCTTATGGGGGGAGCCGGAGTCTTATTCCTTGCCCATCTCAAAATAGCCTGGCTGAAGGCAATATTTGCATTGTGCTGAGGGTCAGCTGCTCTGGGGACGGAGGCCCAGCCTTGCCCGGGGAAGGGAGCGAGGGGCTGGAGTTTTTAGATTTACTGCATTAATGCTTCTCTGGTTTCTGTGGAGTGGCCACTGGAGAGGCTTGGCTGCCGATGTAAGAAGCATGCAGAAACGCAGTATCAATAACTAAATATAACTCACATCTGAAACGCCTTTCACCACACCCGGAGTGCTTTCCAAATATATTATCTCATTAAATCTATGAACAAGATGAAGGAGGTAGGGTCCTCACCCCCTCCTCCAGCACAGGGAAAGGAAGATCCTAAGCCCACATCTTGTGATAGCAGGTGGCGTGTCCCTTTCATTGCACCTATGGTCTTCTGCATGGGCTTCCTGGAGGACCTGGATTCTGTGGGGGTGCCCTGGGGGCAGACAGTGGAAATGGGGCTGTGTTAGTTAAGGCACTGCCAGTTGCTGTAACAAACTGACCCCCCAAACATCTCTGATTTAACAGACATTTATATCTCACTGTGTGGAATCCAAAATGAGTATGCCTTAAACACATGGGGACCCCTTCCAGCTAGCTGCTCTGCTCACCCCACAGCCACTAACAGCTTACATTTAGTCCACAGATAAGGCTGGTTTTTATAGGCCAGGAGTGGAAATGCCCCCACCTTCACTTCTGCCCACATTCATTGGGTAGAGGCAGTCATGTGACCACACCTACTTGCAAAGGGGCCTGGGAAATGTAATCCAGGTCTGCTTCAGGGTTGGGGGGCCGGGGGTGTCAAGGAATGAATATGTTGAAGGAAAAACTAGGCAGTATGCTTCAATCACGGGACGCTCTACTCTTACCTCCTACTCCAAGCAGGACGACACTGACTTTATCCTTCTTATTTTTTTCTTAGAGAGTCAAGGTCTCACTCTATCACCCAGGCTGGAGCATAGTGGTGTGATCATAGCTCACTGCAACCTTGAACTCAGCCTCCGAAACAGCTGGGACTATAGGCGCATGCTACCATGCCTGGCTAATTTTTTTTTTAAATTTCAGGTTAATATGAGAATACATACACTTGTGTTACTTTATTTGCATTTGTAAGGTAAAGTCCAAAGTGTGCCATATGCCCCCTACATTGTACCTGATGGGTGGGATGCTTGGCTAACTTTTAAATTTTTTATAGACAGGGAGTCCCCTTATGTTTCTCAGGCTGGTTTCACACTCCTGGCCTCATGTAATCCTCTCACCTTGGCCTCACACTGTGCTGGGATTACAGGCATAGCCCTGTCTATTTTATATATTTCATTCTGTGTAAGATTTATTTAAAAAAAAAGACATTCCCTCCCCCCACCTAGGACTTCATAAAAGATCTGTCAAGGTTCTGAATCAGTGATCCTCAGACAAGGCTAATTGTCTGGATCACTGGGCCAGGTTGTAAAAAAGAGATTCATGGACTGTTCCCTTGGCAGTTCTGATTGTGTAAATACAAGGTTGTCTGTATGTACAGCCAGCATCTAGACCGAGCTTCTTCATCCGCCTTCGTGAATTCACGAACAGACTGGTGAAGGATGGAGATAGCAGATGATTGTGGTGAGTGAAAGATGGGATAGCAAGAATATGATTCAGCTATTCCACTCTAAAGTTATGCTCTACAGAAACTCTCACTCGTGTGGACCCATAGACACATAGAACAACACACTATTGTAATGACTGAGCTACGGTTTGAATATTTGTGTCCCCTCCAAAATTCATGTTGAAACTTAATCCCCAGTGCTGCAGCCAGTGTTAAGAGATGGGGCTTCAGGAGGTACTTAGGCCACAAGGCTCTCAAGGACAGGATAGCACTGTATAAAAGAGCTGGGGGGAACCAAGCAGGCCCTTTTTCCTGCCTCCCTCCTACCATGTGAAGATACAGCAACAAGGGGCCATCTGGGAAACAGAGTCTGGGTTCTCGCTAGACACTGAACCTACCGTTGCTGTGTTCTTGGACTTTCCAGCCTCCGTAACTGTGAGAAGTAAATTTCTGTTATTTATAAATTACCCAATCTCAGATATTTTGTTACAGCAGCACAACTGGATTAAGACTGTTGCCAAAACCTGGCCATGACCCAGCGTTTGTCAGTAGTAGAAGAGATAAACTGATGCACGTTCATACAATGGAATATAGTGAGGCAATGAAAGCAAACGAACTACAGCTATACGCAGAGAGCATGTGTGAATTTCACAAATATTTTGTTATGTACAAAGAAACACGAAAAAAAATGTATTTATGAATCCATTCACATGAAGTTCTAAATCAGGCAAAACAAAATCAAATAGGTTAGGGGTATAAGCATATGTGGTAAAACAATTAGAAATAAGTATCTGAAGAGTTAAGATGAGAAATATCTCTGGGAGAGAGACACACACAAGAGACCCCTGAGGTTCTGCCTGTGGCTATTTCCTTGCTGAGGTGGTCGATACATGAGTGTTCAGTTTATGATTATTTTCCTACAGACATAAATGTCTCATGTCGCCAGGTGAGGTGGCTGGTGCCTATAATCCCAGCACCTGGGAGGCCAAGGAGGGTGGATTGCCTGAGCTCACAGGTTTGAGACCAGCCTGAGCCAGAGCGAGACCTCGTCTCTATAAACAGCTGGGCGTTGTGGTAGGCGCCTGTAGTCCCAGCTACTTGGGAGGCTGAGGCAAGAGAATTGCTTGAGATTGCTGTGAACTGTGACATCACAGCACTGTACCATGAGCAACAAAATGAGACTCTGTCTTAAAAAAAAAAGTCTCATGCCCCTTTCTATATGCACATGATCCCTCTCAGCAAAAGAAGATGGAGAGAAGGGTCCATCTGTTGTTTCATGTGGTTTGAGCAACAACCCCAAATCCAGAGAACAGGCCTTGGAATCAGGAAGTCCCAAGTCCAAGCTTCAGCTCTGTCCCTGTTAGCTGTGTATTCTTGGACCAATTTCTTAGCCTTTTGGTTTCTTGATGTTTTTCATATCTATAGCAGAGAGGCAAATCCTTCCTCAAAGAAGAAAATGTAAGAAGTGTTTATCCTTCCTTGTAGGAAAAGGTAGAAAATGTGTCTAGCACAGGAACTAACCCATAGTAGGTGATTAATAAATTATAGCCTCCACCTCAGCCAAACAAATACCTGATACGCGTGGCTGGATGTGAGACAGCAGACACTGAGGACACTGCGGCCTTCCTCTTTGTGCTGGTGTCATTCTTATCTCTGTGTTGTCTTTATCTCTGTTCCTTCTTTTCCTGCTCACCTCCTTCCAGTTAATGTCACTTGGCTGTATTTTCCTTCCAGAGCCCCATGAGCCACTTTAGAAGACTGTGGAAGGAGGCATGGAGACACACAGACACACTGTCATTCACTCTGCCATGTCGTCTTGTGCAGATTGACAGGTGAGGATGAGGGATGAAATTGGCGGGAGTTCTCAGGTGCCATGAGATCCTTTCACACCAGTGCAACCATCTGGTGAGATCTCAAGGAGTGTCACAGACACTGCTCACAGCCTTATTCCTAGCCAGCCTGCCACCCCTGGGAGCAACAATATTCCTTTTTCTCCTGACTCTTTTGGAGTCTTCTCAGTTCAACCCCAAATCACCCCCAAGGTCATACTCCTATCAACTTTAGCACCAGGCAACAATTTTGTCCCAGTTTGAAAATGGTTAGAAAATACTGACACATGTCAGTGATGAAACTGTGTCTGGCCTGACGTGGGCATGTGTATCCTTAAGGTTGGGAGGCCTTCAGGTTCATAGACACAGGGCATTTGTTAAAGGGGAGAAAAGATTCTGCAGAAGTTGTCTTGCTATCCTGATCACGAAGCCCATTCCCCAGTGATGGCCTTGCCTACTTATATTCGACTAGAGGGCCTCTTTGCAAATGTTTCAGAGAAGCCATTTAAATATCCCAAACACGGAATTTCCCTGAAGGACTCCCAGGGGATAGTCAAGGTTATCACACGAATGCATCATTCTGTGGTCGCATACATTTTGAAAATACCTGGTTAATCACAGTTTAAAAGATGCCTTTCCTGCAGGACTTCTCAGAGCATTTAACATACTAATGTACTTAAGGGAATCCAGAGGAGGACTAGAAATGCAGCATTTTCCAGATTTACCACAAACTTTCATGTGAGACTGGGGCTCCCCAGAACAAACTTGGGGGAAATTCCACTATGGCTGGAATTTCAGGTTGACAGCATAGGACATAAGATTGTTATTTTCACTGAGCCCACTGAAGAAATGTCCCTGATGAGGGAAGATGAGCCAGAGAGCCCCCTGGTCTCTGCTTGCCTCACTCTACCCAGCAGCAAAATGGGTGCAGAGCCATCAACACCGAGGCTGTCAAGAGAGTTGATTACACTTTGTATAATCACAGAGTGACCCTGGAAGGAGACATCATTATTATCCTCAAGCATACATAATAGTGGGCAGCTTCACAGCATCATATAATTTCTGGATGACAAAAAGGGTTCCCATTAGATCATCTAATTGGTTCCTTTGGTTGGAACAGGAAGGTCCTGGCTGATCTAATCACACCCTTGGCTTTGCAGGCACACCTTCCTCTACAGAGCTCAAAGGGTTTCACTCTTATTAGGCTTGAGAGTATTCCTGGAGGGGAGGGGAGGAGGGAGGGATGGATGCCTCAGTTGCGAAACCTATTCATTCTTTCATGTTACAAGGCAACCCTCACTGGTTGAAACAGTTAATAGAACCTCACAGTGGGAGGACTTACTGCAGCAATGTTCAGAATCTGTGCTTTGGATGGCACATTAGAGGACATTTAAGTGGCTCATCTTCCAGGCCTGGCCATTCCCTTTTCCCTTCAATGGCAGCAAAGATTGATGCATGGTCCCTGCTTTACCAGCAGCTCAAGATATGCTGACCAGTGTCCCTTTGAAGACACACAAGGAGCCTGGGGGCTCCTAATTCTCACCTGCTTAGCCCTGCACAGTGACTTGTGCCTATAATCCTAGCACTCTGGGAGGCTGAGGGGGGTGGATCGCCTGAACGCAGGAGTTCGAGACCAGCCTGAGCAAGAGTGAGACCCTATCTCTACTAAAAATAGAAAACCTAGCTGGGTGTTGTGGCAGGTGTTGATAGTCCCAGCTACTTGGGGAGCAGAGGCAAGAGGATCTCTTGAGCCCAAGAGTTTGAGGTTTCCGTGAGCTATGATGCCATGGTACTCTACCCAGGAAATAATAAGTAAAAATAAATAAATGAATGAATCCTCGCCTACTCCATCTGGCCCTGCAGAGGCAGCTGTGGCCACCAACTGCTGGTGCACACTTGGTATTGGAACGCAGTACAGCTTCAAGCACTTACTAGCTGTGCAATGTGAGGCCAGTCTTGCAACCTTTGTGAGCCTCTGGGTCTCCTCTGTGGAATGGGGCAGTACTAGGACATACCTCACTCTGTCAACAGTACGAGTCAGTGGGGTGCCTCAGTGGGCTCCATGGGAAGTTCAATAAAGGCAGTAATCACCAGGGGTCTAGAAGATGCCTGGGCATAGAGAGATTTTTGTGCTGGAAAGACCTCTGTGACCACTGAGGGCTATTCAGGGAGGCTGATGGTGTTTAATTTAAGGGAGAGGTTAGGTTCACGTGTCAGCACGTAAGGCAAAAATGCCTGGGTTCG
>CAUYQV010013512.1:0-20285 GCA_963574575.1 Galagoides demidoff
GCGCCTGTGGTCCCAGCTACTTGGGAGGCGGAGGCAGGAGACTCGCTTGAGCCCAGGAGTTGGAGGTTGCTATGAGCTGTGATGCCATGGCACTCTACCCAGGGGGATAGCTTGAGTTTCTGTCTCAAAAAAAAAAAAAAAGATGGTTAGTTTTTATAAGGTATGCATTTCGCCTCAATTAATTATTAATAAAACAACAACAAAACACTTCTAAATCATTTGAACACTATCTGAAATATTTGGCTGCCTTGAGTTGAAAACAAATCTTAATCTGGGGCAGCACCTGTAGCTCAGTGGGTAGGGTGCTGGGCACATACACCAAGGCTGGCAAGTTGTTCAACAACCGGCCCAGGTCAGCTAAACAACAATACAACTGCAACAAAAAAATAGCTGGGCATTGTGGTGAGTGCCTATAGTCCCAGCTACTTGGGAGGCTGAGGCAAGAGAATCACTTAAGCCCAAGAGTGTGAGGTTGCTGTGAGCTGTGATGCCATAGCACTCTACTGAGGGTGACATAGTGAGACTCTGTCTCAAAAAAAAAAAAATCTTAATCTGAAGGCAGCCAACAATTCCTAGATTTTTAAATTATATGTTTCTATCCAAGTTATTGAAATAGGAAAAAAACATAGGAACTGCCTTGACATTAATGTCCAGCTCCAATCAGATGTCCAGACTAGAGCAGTGTTTTTAGGCAGTTGAATGTAAATGGCCTGAGAACATTGCCTCCTGCTCCCACAGCCCTCTGAGCCACCTGGTCACCATATTCCATATCTCCTCTAATCCCTCTCAGACAGGTGGAATTATCCCCATTTCATAGACGGGGAGACTGAGGTCAAGAGGATTAAACAACCTGAAGGTTGGCCGGGCATGGTGGCTTGCACCTGTTATCCCAGCACTCTAGGAGGCCGAAGCAGGTGGATTGCCCTGAGCTCACAGGTTCCAAACCAGCCTGAGCCAGAGCAAGACCCCACCTCTAAAAGTAGCCTGGCATTGTGTCAGGTGCCTAAAGTCCCAGCTACTTAGGAGGCTGAGGCAAGAGAATTGCTTGAGCAGGAGAGTTGGAGGTTGCTGCAAGCTATGACACCACAGCACTCTACTGAGGTTGACAAAGTGAGACTCTGTCTCAAAAAAAGAAAAACAAAAACCCTGAAGGTTGGCCTCTCCCTGAAGCCTGCCCTTCCCTCTGTTCAGGCCGTGAGTGCCTACTACCTTCCTTGACCTGGAGCTGTCTGTCCATCCTTCCAGCTGTCTGCTTGTCTCTCCACCTGTGCAGAGCTTGGCCCTGCAGCACCTGTGCGGAGTGAGCAGCAGATGAGAACATGCTCTAAAGTCCTTCCCAACGAGACCCAGGAATCTGCGGGCGAGCCCAGACCGTGAAGGTAGGAAGCTGGGGGTGGACGGCTGCTCCCAGGTCCCTGGCTGCTGCAGGCATTTGTTTTTTCAACAGATACTGATGCCTGCTGGGGGAGTCAGCACCCTCCGGCTGTACAGCTGTGGATACTGAAGGGAGGAGGCTAATTGTGGGAGCCAGAAGGGGTGATGAGGGCAGTGTGAGGGGCTGCTCTGAGCACCAGAGGATAGGGAACCGCCCTCTTCGCTGTGTGACAGTCTGTGGGAGGAGTGACTGGCCAGACCGAGTACTGGCTGGCTCTACGGGGATGTAATTTATGCAGCATTCAGCTCTCGGTTACAGCCCACAGCTCAGTGGGTTTTAGTATATTCACACAGTCATGCAAGCCATCACCACAGTCAGTTCTAGAACATTTTTATCACCCCCAAGGTAGCCCTGCACCCTTTAGCTGTCCTACCCAGGCCCCTTACCGAGTCCTAAGCAACACTATCTACTTCAGTCTCTAGATGCCCTAGTCTGGGCTTTCACATGAATAGAGGCACGTAGTAGGTGGCCCCTGTGATCATTCCTTCCACTCAGCTTAATGTTCTCAAGGTTCATCCCTGTTGTCTTGAGGCTCATATGTCCCATCGCGTGGATCTACCGCTTTTTGTTTGTCCAGTCTGCTGATGGGCATTTGAGCTGTTTCCACCTTTTGGCTCTGATGCATAGCAGTGCTATGAGTGTTCCTGAGTTTCTTTCAAGA
The DNA here is from genome assembly GCA_963574575.1 of Galagoides demidoff. Lineage (NCBI taxonomy): Eukaryota > Metazoa > Chordata > Mammalia > Primates > Galagidae > Galagoides > Galagoides demidoff. The sequence goes on from CAUYQV010013512.1 coordinate 2,097, forward strand.
TCAGACGAGCTCAGGCATGTTCAGGGTGGGATGGCCGTAGACGTGTTCCTGAGCTTCCGTGTGGACATACTGCTTGAGCGTTTGTCATGTGTGTACTCCGGTGTCCTCAACCCCTTCTCCAAGGAAGGGAGGGGCTGTTATTCCCTGCATCATGGGGGCACAGGCTTGGCTGACTACAAGACTACGAGAGGGTCCAGCCAGTGTTTTCGACCAGGAAACCCCACCATTACCTCCCAGCAGAGCTCAGCACTTTGAGACGATGAGGGGCATGGGGCGGCCTGGTCAGGAGAAGCAAGAGAGCAGGAGGAGATGGGAGAAGGCCTGGGAGCCCGGTGAGAAGTTTGGACATTAAGAGAGAACAGGTGGTGTTAGGTAGGGCATGACATGATGTGACTTGTGCTTTTGGAAGCCAACCCCAGCTGCTGTGCAGAGAAGTCAGTATTGGGGGAGTCTGACAGGCAGCAGGTAGAGGAAGTGGGAGACTGGTGTGGTCCTGAGGGGAGAGGGTGGTGGCGCTGGTGGGGGCAGGATAGACTCAGAATTAGGGTGGCGGCTGCCCTGCCTGCTGTTTGGCCCACTTTTTAGCCCCACACATACCCTTGGCTGAAAGGCACCCAGTTGAGCCTCCCCCAGTCTGTGCATACCCAGGGTCAGGACCCACGTCAGGAGATGGGCATGGAGTCCCTGGCCTTGTACAAGGGGAGGGAAAAAACTAAACCTCCCCTGAGAACCTTGGGACATAGGGGAGAGGAAACAGTTGCCGGTTTAGCAAGGTCATGGGACAGAGCGAGTGATGAAGAGAATGAAACAGGCAGAGAGTGTTACTTCTGGTGGGCACAGAGGGGAACTGGGGGTTGGCAGCACACACACAGAAGAAACCCAGCTGGAGTAAATTGCCAGCTTCTCTTTGTGGGGTATTTGGCAAGATGCATTGAAATTTGGCGTGTATTTACCCTTCAACCCAGCCACTCTGCTTCTAGAACTGGTATGTTCCTTGGTATATTCCACTCAACGAACACGTTGTAGTCATTGAAAGAATAGAGGAGGGCCATCCGGATGTGTTGACAGAGAAAGATGTCCACACTGCAGATGAAAAGGTCTGAGTATGTGTAAAGCTATCAGGTGTTGCTTCCAGGTATGGAGAGATACCCCCAGAGGATGGGGGCACAGGCAGGCCATGCTCTCACTTCACTTTCTGCTTTATGAATCTCCAAGTCTTTTTTTTTCCCACTGTGAAAAGAAAAATGGACCAGACAGGTGGCAGTTTCACTTGTCTTTGAGAAATGAACTGGGTGGCCCTGGGGACAGGCACAGCCTGGTAGATATTGAGTCTCTCTGGGGGTTGGGCTGGGTGGCCACTTCCTGCTGTTTGGCTCCGGGACCCCTCTGAGAACCACCTGCTCCCTGCACAGCTGGCCCTGGGAGCCACAGTAGGTACCTGCCCAGTGAAGCCGTGGACACCTGGTCAGTGGCTTAGCGTACCAGGTTGTCCTGGAGCCTTCTCTTTGTCCTCCCTTAAGCTCTGCCCCCAGGAACACAGGGAGGGTCCTTTGTCCAGAGGAAGCTGCCCCATGGCCCCTTGGCCCACCCTAAACCAGGGACCAGGCAGCCAAGATCACACTAGGGCCAAATCTTTCATCTTCATGTTCCTTTGATGGTTTGGTTCTCTTGGAGCACAGAGACCAGAAATGGAAAGAGGTGGAGAGTTGAAAACTGCCCAGGCCCTCCTGGTCTGGAATGCAAATGATGGTCAAAAATAGACCTAACAATATTCCGTTCACGCCAGGTTTGGTCTGGATCTGGTCCCCTGAGGTAGGTTTGAATCCACTTTGAACAGGTTGGTTCTTGTTCTTGGCTGCCTGCCCTGGCTCCTGGGTCCCCACCTCCCAGGGTCCTGCCAGCTCCCCATGCCCTCAGCTCCTCTCCCTGTCTCCATCCAGTCCTGCTTTCTGCCCACCATGGCCTCTGCTGACAAGAATGGCGGGAGCCTCTCCTCCGTGTCCAGCAGCCGCCTGCAGAGCCGGAAGCCACCCAACCTATCCATTACCATCCCGCCACCTGAGAAAGAGACCCAGGCCCCTGGCGAGCAGGCCAGCATGCTGCCTGAGGTAAGGGGGTGGCCACCACAGGTCACAGATGTGCACACACGACTCCTTTCGGACAGTTTTACTTCCCAGAGAGTCTCCTTCTGCCTGAGCCTCAGCTGCTGTGCAGCCCAGACTCAGGCCTCACCCTCTCCTTCTCAGGCCCAAAATACCGTAGGGAGTAAGGCCCTGAATGTAGGGGTTCATTTCTTGGGGGCCAAGGGGACATAGGAAGTGGTGACCTGGAGGAAGGTCTTGCTGGTGAACCTGGGCCCTGGCTGTTTCCATCGCACCTCCCAGGCTCAACTCAGGTCTCCCTTCTTGAGGGGTGGGGCTATATGTGACGCAGGTGAATGGGGACAGTGTCTCTCCAACACTAGCAGCCCGCCTTTGCATGCCCCGTTCCTTTGGGAGCATGAAAATTCATCAACATTTCCAACAGTCCGTACTGTTGCCCCATAAAGAGCTCATTGAAAACAGGCTCCTGACAGTGTGGCCCTCCCACACAGCCTGGGCATAAAGGGGAGCGGTATTCGTGCCACCAGCTCACCCCCAGAGCTCTGCAGTGCACAGTGGCGGGCGGGGCATCACATGCAGCTAGAGGCACTGGATGAGGAGCTGGGGAAATGTATGTTGGGCTTTGGCTGAAAACCGTGAGAAAATGGTGATTCTTAAGTTCAGAATGAAAACATCTCAGGGCTATAAATCAGGGTTGAGGCTAGGCGGGGTGGCTCACACCTATAATCCCAGCATTCTGGGAGGCTGAAACAGGTGGATTGCTTGAGCTTAGGAGTTCGAGACCAGCCTGAGCAAGAGTCAAATCTGTCTCTATTAAAAAAATAGAGAAAAGAACCCAACTAGCCAGGTGCAATGGTGCACATCTGTAGTCCCAGCTACTTAGGAGGCTAAGGGAAGAGGATACTCAAGCCCAAGAGTTTGAGGTTGCTGTGAGCTATGATGTCATTTCACTCTATCCAGGGCAACAGAGTGAGAATCTGTCTCAAAATAAATAAATAAATAAACAGATGGGGGCGTCGAGGTTTGTCCTCAGGGTTTTCACATTGGGAAGCTAAAGAAGAGCCAGCCCGGGCCCTGGGCTCAACACGGCACAAGGTGTTCTCCCTCCCGCTCCCCACAGAGGCCCAAGAACCCAGCCTACTTGAAGAGTATCAGCCTCCAGGAGCCACGGACACGATGGCAGGAGAGCAGCTCTGAGAAGCACCCTGGCTTCCGCCGCCAGGCCTCCCTGTCCCAGAGCATCCGCAAGTGAGTGCCCTGCCCCGCCTGGCCACCCCCAGCAGCCTGCAGATTCTTGGTGCCTGGACGTTGGCTAGGCCTGGTCCTTGCGTCTCCTCTTTGGGAGGAGTAGTCATTAATGGGAGGAGTGCCAGTCATTAATGAGCTGCAATGCCCTGCAGATCTCAATATCTATCATGGCATAGATGGGGAAACTGAGGCTTTGCAGGAAATCGCCATGTGGAGGCTGAGAGGGATCAAAGACCTGGATATGGACCACTGCCCTGCAGGGGGGCCCAGGAACCCTCCCAGTCCAGCGTCTTCTCGCTCTGATCCCACCCATGTAGTTTTTGGCCCCAACCAGGAGGCTGGAGGGCAGCCTGATCTGCTCCTCGCCCCCCACCACACGGTCACCCCTCACGCCTCCTCCACTGCACAAAGCATGTGCCCTGTGCCCACTGCCCCTGTCTCCCCCCATTCCCCACAGGGGCACAGCCCAGTGGTTCGGGGTCAGTGACGACTGGGAGGGGAAGCGACAGCACTGGCAGCGCCGCAGCCTGCACCACTGCAGTGTGCGCTACGGCCGCCTGAAGGCCTCCTGCCAGAGGGACCTGGAGCTGCTCAGCCAGGAGGTGCCTTCCTTCCAGGGCACCGAGTCCCCCAAACCCTGCAAGATGCCCAAGGTGGGCTCTGTGGGTGGAGGAGGGGCAGTGGCGGCTTCCCCCAGGGGCCTGATCAGTTCCACTCACCACCTCCTCACCTTCCAGATTGTGGACCCTCTGGCTCGGGGCCGGGCGTTCCGACACCCTGACGAGGTGGACCGGCCCCACCCCCCACACCCGCCACTGACTCCGGGGGTCCTGTCCCTCACCTCCTTCACAAGCGTCCGCTCTGGCTACTCCCACCTGCCACGTCGCAAGAGGATGTCTGTGGCCCACATGAGTTTTCAAGCTGCTGCTGCCCTCCTCAAAGTGAGGGCCCCTTCTGCAGACTGCCCCTACCCCTTCCACTGCCCTCCCTCCTACTCCTCATAGCATCCCCCAAAGCTTACCCTACAGTCTGCCTTCGGTGCCAAGGACAGTGGGTTTGCTAGGGCCTTGGGGCAGAGAGAGGGGCCCTGAAGCCCAGCAGCCAGACCTGCATCCTTCCAGCCCCAGTTCCCTCCTTAGCACACCCGACTGCCTGCGTTGTTTTGAAAGCTGGTTTCTGCACTGACTCCTGAGCTGGGGAAGCAGAGAGTGAGGCATGCACTCGCCATCCCCATCCATGTGTTTACTGAGCCCCTGTTATGTGCTGGGTATGGGGGGTGCAGAGCTAGAGTCACTGCCCTGGCTGAGCTCCCAGCCCAGGGTGAGGGGTGGGTGTCACCATTCAGGGTAGTCAGTTCAAAAGAGGGGCTGGTGTCAGGGAAGCCACTGAACTCAGCCACTGAGCCCAGAAAAATAAGGCAAGATTCAGCAGAGCAGGAAGCAAGGGAGCAGCATCCTCAGTAGAGAGAATGGCCCATGCAGAGGCCTGGAGGTAGCAGGAAGTGGGGTACTTTGAGGGAGCACCAGGAGCTTTGATGTGGTTTTAGTGAGGGGTGGTTATGGAGGAGGGGCAGGAGACCCGGTCAGAAAGGTGCCAAAAAGTAGGACTGGGGGGATGTGGCCCAAGCTTCAGGGGTAAGAGTATAAGATACATAGAATGTGGGTTTCTTGAGGGTTGGGGGGACAGCTGCCCAAGCCAGAGGGCAGGAAGTCTCCAGGGAGGAGATAACTCCAAGCCAGGGTGAGGGTGGCATGCTTGGGGCCAACAGAAGCAGGTATCCCGTTCCCCACCCTTGTACTCTCAGGAGCTCCTTTTGTCCCCAAAGCCCTGTCCCCAGGTGGATGAAGGTGCCCAGTGGCTGGGCCCTGGTGCTGATGCCTGTGTCTCTGCCTGGTGCACAGGGACGCTCAGTGCTGGATGTCACTGGACAGCGGTGCCGGGTGATCAAACGCAGCTTTGCCTACCCCAGCTTCCTGGAGGAGGATGCAGTCGATGGGGCAGACACATTTGACTCCTCATTTTTTAGTAAGGCAAGCATGGGGAATGAGCCCTCTGGGACAGCAGCGGGGGGTTGGAGGGTGGCCTGGCAGCTGGGAGAAGTGACCTTGGTCTTGATTGTGCTCTACCAGGAGCCCCATTGGTGGAAGGAGCTATAGCCCTGTGTGGAGCTACTAGGCCCTGATATTTCTGTCAGGCAGAATGAGGTCCTGGGATGGGGTACAGCGTATCAACTGGGAAAGTCACCATCGGAACTGACGGGCATGTAGCTGCCCCCTCCATCCTGAAGAGCCTTTCTGCCCAGCCTTGTCTTGCTCTTGGACTGAGGTTGGAGTCAGTATTTGGGACAGTGACTCCTTATACTGTCTTCCTGTATTCCCACCCCAGGAAGAAATGAGCTCCATGCCTGATGACGTATTTGAGTCTCCTCCACTCTCTGCCAGCTACTTCCGAGGGATCCCTCGCTCAGCCTCTCCCATCTCCCCTGACGGGGTGCAAGTCCCCCTGTGAGTACTGGGGCAGAGCTGATTGGGTGTGGGGTGTCCTGGGGGTGTCCCCACGTCCTACCCTGGCTCCAACCCCCTTCTGAGCCCCTGACTGAGAGCCACCCCACCATCCCCACCAGGAAGGATTATGGCCGAGCCCCGGTGCCCACGACTCGGCGCGGCAAGCGCATCGCCTCCAAGGTGAAGCACTTTGCTTTTGACCGCAAGAAGCGGCACTACGGCCTGGGCGTGGTGGGCAACTGGCTGAACCGCAGCTACCGCCGCAGCATCAGCAGCACAGTGCAGCACCAGCTGGAGAGCTTCGACAGCCACCGGTGAGGCCCCCCGGGCACCCCACCATCAGCCAGCAGGCATTTCATGAGCATCTCCTGTGGGTCAGAAGTGTAGTGACAAGCTTGAAGGTGCACTGTGACCTCGGGGAGCATGCATGGGACCCAGGAAGAGCCCTTGGGTGCATGCTGACTCTCTTCCACTCCCCACCCCCCACCGAATGGGCCTACATCCTGAACCCACTCCCAGATGGCAGCCAGTCAACAAACATTCATTGAACCCCCATACCCAGGCCCTGCAGTGGATCCCCAGGAAGATGGAGCAGGGAGGGTAGGACAGGTCAGAGAGAAGTTAGGGCTGGGGGTTTGGGGGAAGGCCATGCACAGAAACCTTGGGAAGCCAGACAATTGGGAGGGGCAACTCTTGCAGAGTATAGGATTGGCAGTGGCCCAATGTGTGTAGCAGGTGTCCTGGAGGAGGATAAGAGTCAGGGTGAACAGCTGGTGGGGAGGGTCAGGATGATGGTGCAGTCAGAATGAGGAGCTAGTCATGTGTAAAGGTCCTGGGGCTGCAGAAAATGTGGACTATTCCAGGAATTGCAAAGAGGCTGGAGAATGGGCAGGCATAGCAAGGCTTTGCATCCCGAGAGAGGGTGCAGCTTTGGGAACTTATCCTAAGGGCTGTAGAAAGCTACCAAAAGATTTCAAGCCAGAACAGAGACACTTGGAGGGGCATCTTAGAAATTGTTCTGGTGCAGGATGGGTTGGAGGGAAATAGAAATAAAGAACAAGGGGCCAGGGCAGCGCCTGTGGCTCAAAAGGGTAGGGCACCGGCCTCATATGCCGGAGGTGGTGGGTTCAAACCCATCCCCAGCCAAAAAAAAAAAAAAAAAAGGAATAAGGGGCCAGGTGAGCCTGATGCGATGGGGCCAGGTGTGGCAGGACTGGGGGTTGTGATATGAGTTGAGTGTGGCTGACCGACACCTCTGTCCTAGGCCCTACTTTACCTACTGGCTGACTTTCGTCCACATCATCATCACACTACTGGTGATTTGCACCTATGGCATCGCCCCTGTGGGCTTTGCCCAGCATGTCACCACCCAGCTGGTAAGTAGGCTAGCACCCTGGGTGTTCCAGCCTCCTCCAGGAATCTTCAGCATTGTGAGCACTGGATCCCTCCCACTGCAACAATCTGGCCCAAGTGGGAGGGTGCTTGGGTCTCACTGTAGCTGGGCCCCTTCCTGGGGGTTCCACACAGGGGACAGCCATCACATCCCTCACCCCCAGACCCCATGCCCAGGGACCCCACTGCTCTGATGCCCTCCCTTGCACTGCTTCCATGACAGGTGCTGAGGAACAAAGGCGTATATGAGAGCGTGAAGTATATCCAGCAGGAGAACTTCTGGATCGGCCCCAGCTCAGTAAGGGCCAGGGCTGGGGGACATCTGAGTCAGGAACCCTGTGCCCTGCCACCCCAGCTGGGCAGGTGGGCTGCTTGCCTATCCGGTAGCCCCCTCAACAGAGCAGAGATAGAGCGCCAGGCCCCTCCCAGGTCTGGGGCCAAGCTCACTCTCCTCCCTGCCTTGCCTGGCCCCAGATTGACCTGATCCACCTGGGGGCCAAGTTCTCACCCTGCATCCGGAAGGACCAGCAGATTGAGCAGCTGGTGCTGCGGGAGCAAGACTTGGAAAGGGACTCAGGCTGCTGTGTCCAGAACGACTACTCGGGCTGCATCCAGACCCAGCGGCAGGACTGCTCGGTGGGGACAGCCTCCAGCCCCTTCTGGTCATGTTCCTGGCCCAGGGGAGGGGACTATCCAGGGCAGTGGCCACAGTACCCCATCTGCATTGAGCCCCCACTCCCCACTATGCAGAATGGCAGCTGACCACCTCTGGTCTGGAGAAGTGAAAGCTGATTTCAGGATTATCAGATGGGTTGGGGGTCCAGAGATGGGCCTAAGATCTGGGGCAATGGGAAAAGCCCCTGTCTCAGAGGGACTCCTGCCCACTCTAATAGGAATGACCATGCCCCATGTGACTAGCTCTCCTCCAACCTCCAGGAAACTTTGGCCACTTTTGTTAAGTGGCAGGATGATACTGGGCCCCCCATGGACAAGTCCGATCTGGGCCAGAAGCGCACATCGGGGGCCGTGTGCCACCAGGACCCCAGGTATAGCCTGGAGCTACCCCTGGGTTTCAGGGTGGCCCACAGCCAGGCTACCTAAGCCACAGCCCAGTCTGATCTCGGCCTCCAGGACCTGTGAGGAGCCAGCCTCCAGTGGTGCACACATCTGGCCGGATGACATCACCAAGTGGCCGGTGATTGCATGCCCCCTGGCAGAGAATGGTCTGGGAAGGTCAGGGACCCGGGCCACCTACCACATGGGCCCTCCCCCGACGGTGCCCCTCCTTGCAGATCTGCACAGAGCAAGCCAGGAGCAACCACACGGGCTTCTTGCACGTGGACTGCAAGATCAAGGGCCGCCCCTGCTGCATCGGGACCAAGGGCAGGTGAGCCGGCCTGGGCACCTGCGGGCCCCTGCCCCCACCCCCCGCCTCGGCGGATGCCCTCTGGTAACTATCCAGAGCTGAGGTCTCTACAGAAGAGCAGCCCCTTCCTGCCAGCAATGCCTGTTGTGGCCAGGGTCTCTGGGTGAGGTGGAAGGGGTTCCTCAGGGCCCTGACCCCCACTCCTGGCCTCACCATCCCCCAGCTGTGAGATCACTACCCGGGAATACTGTGAGTTCATGCACGGCTATTTTCACGAGGAAGCAACACTCTGCTCCCAGGTGAGGCCTGGTGGGCACTTTGGGTGGGAAAGGGGCCTTTAGGGCCAGGCAGAAGAAGCTGAGCATGGCAGCCCACTGGGGTAGGGGTTCACACATTCCCTCCCACATTGGGGCTCCCAGCTCAGATTCCCTGGGCACTGCCTGTCATGTGTCCCCCACCTCCACCCCAGGTGCACTGTTTGGACGAAGTGTGTGGGCTGCTGCCCTTCCTCAATCCTGAGGTCCCAGACCAGTTCTACAGACTTTGGCTATCTCTGTTCCTACATGCTGGGTAAGAGGATTCCTGCTGCCCCTCACCCCAGTGCCTTGTGACAGCCACCCACCTGGACCCTCCAGAGGAAGGGCCCCTGGGCCAGGGCCTCCAGCCGGGCCCCACTGCTCCTGAAGCGTTCAGCAGGTGGCTGCAGGAAGGCCGACCCCTGGTGTGTCCCTTGCCCCCAGCGTGGTGCATTGCTTCGTGTCTGTGGTCTTTCAAATGACTATCCTGCGTGACCTGGAGAAGCTGGCTGGCTGGCACCGTATTTCCATCATCTTTATCCTCAGTGGTATCACCGGCAACCTTGCCAGTGCCATCTTCCTCCCATACCGGGCAGAGGTAGGGACTCAGGGATGAAGCGAGCAGGATGGGATGGAACCCTTCCTGGCCTGAAACCTTGTGTATGGGGTCAGCCAGCCCTCTGGCTCCTGCCCTATCCAGCTGGGTCTGCCCGAGAGACACAGGGCCCCTCCTGTGCCAGGTTAACAGCAGGTGGTCAGCTAAGCTGGACTTATTGGCCAATCCCTTAATCCTGGAGATAGGGAACAGTGACACTGTTGAGTCACCAAAGGTCCCTGACCCCTCCATACCCAGGGTCACTTCCAGAGACATGGACCTTCCCAGACCACTGTTTTCTCTGCCTCATCTCTTCATAACTCTGCCCCCCTTCCAGCGGTAGGAAGTGGCCCATGTGCAGCCCTTCTTGACCTGAGGAAGTGGCAGTCCCTTGATTCAACCTGACTCTTTGTCAGCTTGTTCAGTGTCCCACTGAACTGCGTACTGCAAGGCAGGCGTGGTCTGGATGCTTATTACATTGGACCCACACCAGCATTTGCTGGAAGGATGGGCACAGTTGGCGCTCTGCATTTGCTGAAAGGATGGGCAGGGCAGGCCCAGCTTTGGTCCAGCAGTTCCAGCTGACCCCTGACCCCTCAGCTTCAGGGCCCCCACCCCAACCAGGAGGGCTCATAGATGGGTGACCTGGGCCCAGCTCCCCTGCCAGATACCCAGAGGTGCCTCATTCCCCTCCTGCCCCAGGTGGGCCCGGCCGGCTCACAGTTCGGCCTCCTCGCCTGCCTCTTCGTGGAGCTCTTCCAGAGCTGGCAGCTGCTGGAGCGGCCCTGGAAAGCCTTCTTCAACCTTTCGGCCATCGTGCTCTTCCTATTCATCTGTGGCCTCCTGCCCTGGATCGACAACATTGCCCATATCTTTGGCTTCCTGAGCGGGCTGCTGCTGGCCTTCGCCTTCCTGCCCTACATCACCTTCGGCACCAGCGACAAGTACCGCAAGCGAGTCCTCATCCTGGTGTCCCTGTTGGCCTTCACTGGCCTCTTCGCCTCCCTGGTGCTCTGGCTCTACATCTACCCGATTAACTGGCCCTGGGTCGAGTTCCTCACCTGCTTCCCCTTCACCAACCGCTTCTGTGAGAAGTACGAGCTGGACCAGGTGCTGCACTGACCACCAACCAGAGCCGAGCCCGCTACCTCCCCAAGAGCACTGACAACACGGGGTCTGTGCCTGCAATGGATGCCTGCCTGCAGAGCACCCCACCCCACACACCAGAGGACCACAGGTGGGTGCCCAGGCTCTGGGCCCAGGTGTCCCCTCTGCTAGGCAAGGTTGACTCCATGTGAGATGAAGATCAAGGCGGGTTCCTTGGCCCAAGCTTGAAGATACCCAGAGCACCTGCTTCTCTGAGCCTCATTCTAAGACCTGACTTCCTCCCCATTCTCCTGCTGGGCTCACGTCCTAGGGGCAGGTTTCTTTTCTTCCAGGGGTCCTCACTGCAGCCCCTGCTGGTGCCTTACTATTACTGGAGTGTGCCCTGCCAGGAGCAAAGCTGCTTGTCAGCTGTGCCCAGGGCTGGATGCCCACCATGACCCCTTCCTTTTTCTCTTTGTCCCTCTGCCCTGGGAGGCCACCCATAGGACCTCCAGATCATCTGTGGGAGAGGCTTTGGCCACAGTCTGGGGGCAGAGAACACATAAGGAGGCATAGCTAGATGGATGCCAAGAGCCTTTGCTTATTTTTGGCAACCAGAGGCTGTCGCCCCCAGCCTTCCCCCAGCGCTCCCTTCGGCTCCAGTGCTCTGCCTCACAGGCTGACTCTGGTGAGGGCCTCCTCTGACTCACTCCGCCCAGTGGGGTGGGACTGAGCCACCTTGAGGACTTGTGCCCCAAGGTGCTCAAGGCTCAGTCAGGCCCGTTTTTTTACCAGTCTATATTATGGTCCTAATTTTTAAAAAGTAACGCTAGCTTTGTATGGATGGCGTCTCAGGCATATTAAATGATATTCTTTATGGAAGTATTGTCTTAACTGGAGACCTCAGGTAGAATGAAGTTGGAGGGTGAAGAGTCACCCACGGGATACTCAAAGGCAGTAGTTTGGGAACAGTGGAAAACTCGTGGGGCTTCTGAGGGATTTTAGTTGGGGACAGAAACAGCTCGGAGTCATGGAGAAGATCTTAAGGGGTCCCCATTCTCACCTTGGCTCTCAGGCAGGAAAGAGACTGACTGGGCCCTGGCAGAGACAGTGCCGGGGAGCAGGCTCGGCACCTGTCCATCACGCTGGCCAGAGCTGAGTCCACCCTGCTCCTGAGCCTCACCTACAACCCTCCACAGCACAGTAGGGAGCCACCAGGGAGGCAGCAGGTTTACCCAATTTATTGCTGTGGGCAGAGGGGCCAGTGTGGGGCAGTAGGAGGAGAGGGTGGGCCTGGGGACATAGGTGGGTCACTACAGATATCCAGAGATGGGCAAGAACGTGGCCCCTGCCCTTACTTCCCTGGCCTGAGGCTGCCACCATCTTTAGGTCTGCCTCTCCCCTGTCCTGCTCCCTGCCGTCCCCCAGTCAGGGTCCTCAGTCTCCTGTGTGCATGCAGCCTTGCCTCTGAGCTTCCTGCATACCTGCCTGGTGAGGAAATGATGCAGGGACCCAAGCATGCCTCCCAGTGTCCTGCGTACGAGCCCAGCTGGGTCTCGGTCACAGAACTTGGAATATAGGAGTAGAGGCCTCATAAGGACAGACAGGACATACCGCTCCTCTCTGAATTGCTGGGGCTGGGCTTTATTTGTCCCTCCCCTGCCCACTCACCCGTGGCCAGTCTCCCTCATGCTCAGCCATGCCAGCGTGGGCCCAGGGTAGGGCTGTTGCCTGCATTTCCCAAGGCCAGGTGGGCTGCCTGGCTCAGCAACCACTGTTCCTGCGCAGGAAGGCCTGGCCCCGCAGGGAGCACTGGAGCTCCGTGAAAGTGAGGGGGCCCACAGTGACAGCGCATGGGCCCACAGCATGGAAGCCAAGCTTCTCATAGAAGGGCACCAGTGCATCCTCGCACATGAGTGCAGCCCGGCGCACGGCCAGCTGGCTGCCCAGGTGGTGTAGGTAGCGCCACAGCAGCACAGAGCCCCTGCCCTGCTGCCGGAAGGTGCGGTGTACAGCCAGCACGTGCAGGTGGGCTGTGCGGCCCCCAGGCCTGTGCAGTGTCAACGACTCCTGGGGACAAGAGTCCGGGTCACCTCTACTGACATGTGCTCCCCCAAACCACCCGTCCCAGGTCAACAGCAGGTATCTATCCCCTGAGCACCTCCAGTCAGGGCCTTCTTACCCAAGGAGGGCCCAAATTGGAAGCTATACCCCCAGCCCTGTGGAGAAAACTTCCTGAAGATCTGGGAGGGGTGGGCATCTTGCCCTGGCAGGGGACCTGTGGCCTGGACTCTCCTGTCTGGTTTGGAGGGAGAAATCACCCCCGCCCCTACTCCCTTCCCCACTGTCTGGCTGACCCCTCTCTTCAGAACCTTCCTAGAACTGGGTGCCACAACCACACCCATCCTCACCTGAGTGAGTCTCTCCTTGTCCCAAAGTGAACCAATGATGAAGGCCACAAGGCGGCCCTCCTCAAACCAGCCCAGGGACAGCTCTGGACACAGGGTCAGAAAGTGCCGGATCTCATCCAGGTACAGGGGGCAGAGGCCCGAGACGGAGATGAAGGCTGTGGGGAAGGCACATGGGGGAGGGGTAACTCTGGTCCCTGCACCTGAGTGTCCGCTTAGCTGTCCCCCCATCCCCGCCCCTTGAGCACACACGTACATTCTGGGACCCAGCCTCAAGGACAGGCAGTCTCCTCCCCACAGGGTAGCTGGACCCGGGTAGAGCATTCTCTAGCCCCTTCTCTCTGGGGACATAGGTGGGTCACTACAGATATCCAGAGATGGGAAGGTGGCCCGCTGCTCACACTACAGATATCCAGAGATGGGAAGGTGGCCTGCTGCTCACCTTCTCGCTCAATCTCAAACACACTGACGGCGTCCTCTGGGGTGAGGCAGCGGAACTCACTGGCGGGGAGCGTGTGGCGCCTCTGGCAGCTTGGTGACTCTGGGATCCCAGCTGGCAGGTGCAAGGCCTCGGGTTTCACAGGGTGGATGCTCTGGGTGGACATCCTGGCCGCTGGGGTGACCTGACTGCAGGAGTGAAGAGGAGGCACCTGCAGGGGAGGAGGGAGGGGCGGAGTGTGGTCCTCTTCTCCCTGGAGGCTACCCAGGTCCTGCGTCTGCCTCCTACAGCAGGAACCAGGGTGGGGCCAGCCCCCAAAGCAATAGGCACATTCCCCAAGTGCTGGGGACTACAAATGGTGGCCTCTCTCCTCACTTTTCCTTTGAAGCTGGAAAGATGCATGGAGCAGCCGTGAAAATCTCAGACTGTCCGCACTGTCCTTGGGTGCAGCTGAGCCCAGAGACAGTGGGGTCTTGGGCAGGGCACCCCAACACTGCTGCCCACAGAAGAAGGAGAAGGACGATACAAGCCTCCATGGACCACTTCTAAAGCAATTGTGCAGTGGGCAGGCCCCTGGGCCCCCACTGCCATCTGTGTGGTTCATTTTATCTGCTCAGTGGGAGACTTTGTGTCCTTTGGGTGTAAGATAGTATGGCTGGGAGCTTTTTAGGAACCTTCAACCCTCAATCCTGCAAAAAAGCTCCTTAACCAAAGCGGGCCCTTAGGGACCCTCCACACTTACCTAGATGCCCTCAGACTGGCCCCCCACACACAGGATTCAGCAGGGAGGAGAAGGTTAGAGGAGTCAGGGGCTACAGCAGGTTGGGTGGGGGGAGAAGGAGCAGACACAAATGGTGCACAAGACACCCCTTGCCCTGTGGGCACAGCTCATCGGACGTGTCCCTGTGGGCACCCTTGTCTCTCTCCATGACACCCCACAGATTTACAGTTCTCAGAGGAGGCCATCCCTCCTTCCATCTCCAAAGATGCCCCACGGTTTCCACATTTCTCCCCATGTCTAGAGCTCCAAGCAGGGTAGCTCCTATCCCTGCAGGCTGAGAGCCAGAGGCAGGGATCTCACTTACCTTTCCTCCACAGAACCAGCCACCCTGGGGGCCCGTCTGCAGGCACAGGGACCAAAAAAAATCCAAGGTTCCCGGCTGTGAGGCTGCTGTAGCAGGTGTCACCCGGGCAGCATGTGATATTGTTCTCAGAGATTTCTAATCCCCCACCACCCCGCCTCCCGCTTCACACCAGGCAGGATGATGCCAGTTTCCTGCCCTGTCCCTACCCTGCTCAGGGCAAACATCAGTGCTGGTGCACTGGATGCAGAGGGGATTACTGGCGGCTGACTGAGGCCCCAGGGCATGATGAAGAGAGCAAAGGGCTAAGCCTCGGGACTCTGGCTCTAATCCCTGCTCTGTCACTGACTGGCTGGGCACCAGCAATTCCCCCTCTGTACCTCGGAGGCTTGGGCAGGGTTGGCCCTTCTGAGGCTCCTTCCTGTCCTGGCAGTTTGTGAGAGCCACCACTTACAGTGCTTGCTACATGAACCCTGGGTAAGCGTCTCTTTGATCCACACAATCACCATGCCAGCTGAGTGTTAACCCCATGCTATAGAGAAGGCAACTGAGGCTCAGACAGTTTAAATAACCTGCTCACAGCCACCCAGCAGGTGCGTGAGGTGGGAGAGGCAAACCCAAGCTGGCCTCCTATCACGCACTGTCTCTGTGTTGGTTGAAGGGCCCGGTTCATGCCCTCTTGGTTCTAATATTTTCAGACAGTGTCCTCAAGTCAAGGTCTACAACATGGAAAGGCATCAGCCTTGGGAAGAAATGTCCGATCTGGCCCCAGGCCATGCAGCTGGAGCCCAGATCCTAGTGGTCTGCAGAGGTGTGGGATGTGGCAGCAGCACTCAGACTTCACTGTATAGACAGTGGCAAGCCGCTGATCATTGGATAATACTCTTTGTCCCACCCTCCTTGTCAATGACCTTCTCCATTGTGGATGTAATCAAATTGTGGTTCCCCCAAATGTACCTCTTCCAGGGAAAATTCCCCAGTTCAGAGGTGGGAGCCAAAACTCATCGTCCTCTCTCTGCAGCATTACACCCATCATTGCTCATCCGTCTATTGCAGAAACCAAGCTGAACAAGCAGAAGGTCCTTAGAGACACATGACTCCTCCCTTCCTGTCCCCACAGCCTGACATCACCTTGAGGTACTTAAATAGGCATAAGGTGATGCAGCCACCACCCAGGAAGACTTTGGCAGTGCCCAAAGTCTGGATGTAACTTCACCCTGGGACGCCATCTGTATTTTGCTTACCCAGACTAACGCTGAAAGAGCAGAAGTGTTCCCAGAAGCATTTTTCATAATGTTCCCAAACCGGAAACGACTCGAATGACCATCAGCTGTAGGAAGGATTATGGTCTAGACACAAAGTGGAAAATCATACAACAATGAGAACAAACCAACTGGTGGCGCCTGTGGCTCAGTCGGAAGGGCGCCAGCCCCACATACCCAGGGTGGTGGGGTCAAGCCCAGCCCCAGCCAAACCACAACGTTGTGGCGGGCACCTGTAGTCCCAGCTACTTGGGAGGCTGAGGCAAGAGACTCGCTTGAGCCCAGGAGATGGAGGTTGCTATGAGCTGTGATGCCATGGCACTCTACCCAGGGGGATAGCTTGAGGCTCCGTCTCAAAAAAAAAATAGAAGTTGGAGGTTACTGTGAGCTGTGATGCCATAGCACTCTACCGAGAGTGATAAAGTGAGACTCTGTCTCTACGGAAAAAAAAAGAGAGAGAGAGAACAAAGTAACCCCGGTGACACGGGGCATCAGGGATGACTCACCAGCACAATGCTGGAGGAAAGAAGCCCAAAATGAGAGTGGCACTAGGGGGTTCCATGGATTGGATTCCGACCTGCATGTTAGTATCAAGATGGTGGCTCTCGGGCTTTTTGGGGGGCTGGTGATGTAACATTCACTTCTCAAACTGAATGCTTACTTTGGGAAAGTGGAGGGAATTCTCTAAGCTGCCAATTCACGCACTTTTCTGTATATATGTTCAAGTTTACCTAAATATTCAGGAGATTGCTCTACCCAACATCTCAACCACAAGCTCCCTGACTGCCGTTGACCTTGGCTGCCCCAGGGCCCTGTCAGCACCTGGTACCAGCTTTCTCTCTGGATCCAGGTCTCCCTCTCCAGACTGCCCTGGCTCCCCTCCCCTCCAGCTCACTCCCAGTCCTGAGCCTCTCAGCTCTTGCCAGCACCTGCCTGTCCTTCCACTGCACACCTCCCTGCCCTGCCAGTGCCGGCACCTCACACAGCAAGGGCTCCCGAGGTCCCCAGGGCTCCTCTGCCCGCCACCGCACTCACTCTTTCCCGTCTGTGAGGTCCCCTTCTCCCATGGCCCTTCTCTACTATCTGAGGCCCACCACAACCCAGGGCCTCACCTCACCAGGGAGGGGCTCTACTGTCTGAGGCACCACAACCCCATGCTGTCTCACCGGTCCAGGCAGCTTCTCATACTCACTGGCCCACCCCAGACAGCTTCCCATCCTTCCCCTTCAGGGGACAGACCTCTCAGGACTGATCAGAAGACCTCCTCAGGCGTGGCCATTGGGCCTGGTGGGGGGAACATGTCCAGGATCTCAGCTGGGCTTCCCCACCTTCAACTTCCAGTGCCCACCGCCCCCCAAAAGACCACCTCTGTTCCCCCACAGACTCTGTGGCTTCACTGCACCCCCTGGAGGTCAATCACAATCCCTTGGAGCTGCATGAGACAGGTAGGACCTTCATTGACCCGGCCATGTCTCTGTTCTTTCTGAAAACACCTCTAGACACGAGGACCCTCAGAAAACAAGATGAGGCAGTATATTAAACATGCTTAAGCTGGGGGTTCAACCTCCTACAGGGGACGGGAAGGGAGGAGGATGCTAGGAACTTTTTTTTTTTTTGGAGACAGAGTCTCACTTAGTCACCCTTGGTAGAGTGCTGTGGTGTCGTAGCTCACAGTAACCTCAAACTCTTGGGCTCATGCGATCCTTTTACTTCAGTCTCCCAAGTAGCTGGAACTACAGACTCCCGCTACAAAGCTCAGGTATTTTTAGAGATGGGGTCTTACTCTTGCTCAGGCTGATCTTGAATTTGTGAACTCAAGCAATTCACCTGCCTCAGCCTCCCAGAG
Organism: Galagoides demidoff; assembly: GCA_963574575.1. Taxonomy (NCBI): domain Eukaryota; kingdom Metazoa; phylum Chordata; class Mammalia; order Primates; family Galagidae; genus Galagoides; species Galagoides demidoff. Next base: position 19,723 of record CAUYQV010013512.1, read on the forward strand.
TGCTAGGATTATAGGCGCGAGTCACTGTGCCTGGCCTATGCTGTGAACTTTTCCCTGGTCAACACACCACTGACCAGGAAAGTGAGAGGGGTGGGGGGCCTAAAGGGTGATGAGTACAAAGATAGGGGCACTCCCTAAAGTGAAATTAAAAGAAACATCCCAAATTTCAATATGTATTCATTTCTAGTCCAGCCGTGTTGAGATAATCCTGAGGCATTTGAGAATGCCCAGCCTCCTCCCCTCAAGGGGCTATAATCAAATCCATCTGACCAACAGGGTAGACTCAGGAAACGTACTTTGTTAGTAGGGTTGCCAGATTTAGCAAATAAAAGTACAGGACTCCCAGTGACATCTGAATTTCAAAAAATGAACGGTTTTTTTTTTTCTTTTTTTGAGACGGAGCCTCAAGCTATCCCCCTGGATAGAGTGCCATGGCATCACAGCTCATAGCAACCTCCAACTCCTGGGCTCAAGCGAGTCTCCTGCCTCCACCTCCCAAGTAGCTGGGACCACAGGCGCCCGCCACAACGCCTGGCCATTTTTTGGTTGCAGCCATCATTGTT
>CAUYQV010013515.1:0-10038 GCA_963574575.1 Galagoides demidoff
TTTTTTGAGATGGAGCCTCAAGCTATCCCCCTGGGTAGAGTGCCATGGCACCACAGCTCATAGCAACCTCCAACTCCTGGTCTCAAGTGAGTCTCCTGCCTCAGCCTCCCAAGTAGCTGGGACCACAGGCGCACGCCACGACTATTTTTTTGGTTGCAGCCATCATTGTTGTTTGGCGGGCCCAGGCTGGATTCGAACTTGCCACCTTAGGTATATGTGGCTGGCGCCTTAGCCACTTGAGCCACAGGCGCCGAGCCTATTTTATTTTTCTTAATGATTTTTTTGGATTGCACCTAAAATCCTAACATTTTTAGGATTGCATTTTTTTCCCAGTGTGTGATTTTATTTTAGGATAACACTTTTTTTCCAGTTTGTGATTTGATCATATGTTTGTTTCAGTTTAATAATGTTTTGTGATGAATAGAAACTATACTGGGACGTATCTAATTTCTATTTTTGCCTGTGAAGTCTTCTTTTTGCTCAAGATTGCTTTGGCTATTCTGGGTCTTTTGTGGTTCCATACAAATTTTAGGATTATTTTTTCTATTTCTATGAAGAATGTCATTGGTATTTTTTTTGGCAGGGGGTTTCTCACATACTGTGAGTTGTATATTTAGTCATTGGTAGGTATTTTGATAGAGATTGTCTTAAATCAATAGATAGCTCTGGGTACTATAGGCTTTTTTTTTCTTTGAGACAGAGCCTCAAGCTGTTGCCCTGGGTAGAGTGCTGTGACATCTCAGCTCACAGCAACCTCCAGGTCCTGGGCTCAAGCGATTCTCTTGCCTCTGCCTCCCAAGTAGCTGGGACTACATGCGACCACCACAACGCCCGGCTATGTTTTGGTTGCAGCTGTCATTGTTGTTTGGTGGGACTGGGCTAAATTCAAACCTGCTAGCTCAGGTGTATGTGGCTGGCGCCTTAGCAGCTTGAGCCATAGGCGCCGAGCCTACTATAGGCATTTTTAACAATATCAGAGGCCAGGTGCAGTGGCTCATGGGCTGAGGCAGGTGGATAGCTTGAGCTCACAACTTTGAGACCAGCCTGAGCAAAAAGCAGGACCCTGTCTCTACTAAAAAAATAGAAAAACTGAGGCAAGAGGACAGTTTGAGTCCAGGAGTTGGAGGTTACTATGAGCTGTGATGCCACAGTACCCTACCCAGGTGACAGCTTGAGACTCTGTCTTAAAAAAAAAAAAATTAGTATTTCCCATCCCTGAACATGGGATATCTTTTTACTTACTTGTGTGTTCTTCAATTTCTTTCATCATTGTTTTCTAGTTTTCAGGGTAGAGATCTTTAACCTTCTTGGTTAAATTTATTCCCAAGTATTTTTTTTAAAGCTATTGTAAATGGTATTATTTTCTAGCTGTTCTTTAGAGATAGATTGCTGTTAATGTAAAGGGATGGTAGTGATCTGTGTGTGTAGATTTTGTATCTTGCAGCCTTATTGAATTTATTTTTTAGTTCTATTTTTTTTTTGTGGCATCTTCAGGGTTTTCCACACAGTAGTTTCCCCTTATATGCAATTTTACTTTCTACTGTTTCAATTACCAGTGGTCAATCTTGGTCCAAAAATATTAAATGGAAAATCTGGAAATAATCTGGAAAATTCATAAGTTTTAAAATGAATGCTGTTCTGAGTAGCGTGATGAAATCTCACTCCATCCTGCCCAGGATGTGAATCATCCCCTTGTCCCATGTATTCATGTCCCATGGATGTTTGCTACCCACCCATTAGTCACTTAACAGCTGTCTTGGTTGTCAGATAGAAATGTATGTGAAAGGTTCATTACTATCTGCTATTTCAGGCATCTTCTGGGTGTCTTGGAATGTATTTTCCATGAAAAAGAAGAACTAACATATAAATGATCATGTTATCTAAAAACAAGCATAATTTTACTTCTTCCTCTCCGATTTGGATGTCTTTTCTTTCTTTTTCTGGCCTTATTGCTCTGGGTAGGAACTTCCATTAGTATGTTGACTAGAAGTGGTAAGAGTGGGCTTCTTTATCTTGTTTCAGATCTCAGAGGGAAAGCTTGCAACTTTTTTTTGTTGTTGTTCAGTACAATGTTAGCTGTGGATTTGTCACATATGGCCTTTATTGTGTTGAGATATGTTCTTTCTAATTTGTTGAGAATTTTTAGCATGAAGGATGTGTGAATTTTGTCAAATGCTTTTTCTGCATCTTTTGAAATAACCATATGGTTTTTTCTCTCTATTCTGCTAACGTGATATATCATATTTATTGCTTTGCATATGTTGAACCATCCCTGCATCCCTGTGATGAATCCCACTTGATTGTGGTGAATGATCTTTTTAATGTGCTATTGAATTCAGTTTGATACTATTTTGTTGAGGATTTTTGCATTTATTAACACATTCATCAGGGTTATTGGCCTATAGTTTTCTTTTTTTGTTGAGCCTTTGTGTAGTTTTTGGTATTAGGGTAATGCTGTCTTCAAAAAATGAGTTTGGGAGCATTCCCTCCTCTTCAATTTTTTGGAAGAGTTTGAGAAGAATTAGTACTAGTTCTTCAAGTGTTTGGTAGAATTCTGCAGTCAATCCATCAGGTCCTGGGCTTTTCTTTGATAGGAGACTTTTTATTACTGATTCAATCTCCTTACTCATTACTGGTCTGTTCAGGTTATTTTTTTTGAGACAGAGTCTCACTATGTCACCCTCATAGTAGAGTACTGTGGTGTCACAGCTCACAGCAACCTCAAACTCTTGGGCTTAAGTGATTCTCTTGCCTCAGGCTCCCAAGTAGCTGAGATACAGCTACTACACAGGACTACAGGCACTGGCCACAACGCCTGGCTATTTTTTGTTGCAGTTGTCATTGTTGTGCATGTGGCCAGGGCTGGGTTCAAACCCACCACCCTCAGTGTATGTGGCTGGCGCCATAACCACTGTGCTATGGGTGCTATGTGGTTTGCCTGTTCAGATTTTCTATTTCTTCATTATTCAACCTTGGTAGTTTGTATATATCCAGGAATTTATTTATTTCTTCTATGTTATCCAATTTTAAGCATATAATTGTTCATAATATTCTCTTATAATCTTTAGTATTTACATGGATCAGTTGTAATGTCTCCCTTTCCATCTCTGGTTTTATTTATTTGGATCTTCTCTCTTTTTTTCTTACACTAGTTTTTATCTTTTCAAAAAACATTTTTTGATCTTTTGTCTTTGTAGTCTCTATTTCAGTTATTTCTGCTCTAATCTTTATAAATTCCTTCCTTCTACTAATTTTGGGCTTAGTTTGTTGTTATTTTTCTAGTCCCTTAAGGTGCAATATGAGGTTGTTTATTTGAAATCTTTCTTCTTTTTTTGATGTAAGCATTTATTGCTATAAACTTTCCCCTTAGAACTGCTTTTTCTGTATCCCGTATATTTTGATACGTTGTGTTTCCACGTTCAGTTGTTTGAGGAAGCTTTTAAATTTCTCCATTGACTACTTGGTTGGTTAGAAGCATGTTGTTTAATTTCTATGTATCTGTGGACTGTCTGAAGTTCCTCCTTGCATTAATTCCTAGTTTTATGCCATTGAGGTCAGAGAAGATGCATTATATGATTTTATCTTACATTTGTTAAGACTTATCTGGTGGTCTAACACATGATCTATTCCTGGAGAATGCTCTGTGTGCCTTTGAAAGAAATGTGTATTCTGTAGCTGTTGGATAGAATGTTCTGTATCTGTCTTTTAAGTCCATTTAATCTGGTTTAAACTCAATGTTTCCTTGTTAATTTTCTGTCATATGATCCATCTGTTGCTGAAAGTGGGTGTTGAAGTCCCCTACTATTACTATGCTCCAATGTATCTTTTCCTTCCCTTTTTAATATTTAAAAAATATATTTATGTGCTCTGTTATTAGGTACATATATATTTACATTGTTATATTTTCTTTTTCTTTTCTTTTCTTTTTTTGAGACAGAGCCTCAAGCTGTCGCCCTGGGTAGAGTGCCATGGTATCACAGCTCATAGCAACCTCAAACTCCTGGGCTTAAGTGATTCTCTTGCCTCAGTCTCCCAAGTAGCTGGGACTACAGGTGCCCCTCACAACACCTGGCCATTTTTTGGTTATAGTTGTCATTGTTGTTTGACAGGCCTGGGCTGGATCAAACCCATTAACTCTGGTGTATGTGACTGGCACCTTAGCTGTTAGAGCTACAGGTGCCGAACCAATATATTTTCTTTCTGAATTTACACTTTTATCATTCTATGATGTCTTTTTTGTCTCTTATTAAAATTTTTGTTTTAAAGTTTATTTAATCTGGTATAAGTATCTCTCCTGCTTTTTTTGGCTTCCATTTGTGTGTAATACCTTTTTCTAGTCAATCACTTTTATCCTTCGTGTGTCCTTACCGTTGAAGTAGGTCTCTTGTAGGCAGTAATTAATTGAGAGTTCTTTTTTATTTATTCACTCAATGTCTTTTTATTGAACAATTTAATCTGTTTACATTCAAGTAATTATAGATAGATGAAAACTTACTATTTCTATTTTGGTAATTATTTTCTGGTTGTTCTGTAGATCCTTTCCCCTTTTTTCTCTTGTACTATATTTCTTGGTGCTTAAGTGATTTTCTCTAGTGGTATGTTTTGACTCTTTCCTTCTTACTATTATTATAGTTTTTTGCTTTGTGGTTTCCCTGAGGCTTACAAAACCCTTATAAAAGATTATTTTTAGCTGGCTTGGCACCTGTAGCACAGTGGTTATGGTGCCAGCCACATACACCTAGGCTGGTGGGTTCAAGTCCAGTGTGGGCCTGCTAAAACAACAATGACAACTGCAGCAAAAAAAAGCTGGGCATTGTGGTGGGAGCCTGTAGTCCCAGATACTTAGGAGGCTGAGGCAAGAGATTCACTTAAACCCAGGAGTTTGAGGTTACTGTGAGCTGTGGCGCCACAGCACTCTACTGTGAGGGTGACATAGTGAGACTGTCTCAAAAAAAAAGAGATTATTTTAAGCTGATAGTAACTTTTTTTTTTTGAGACAGAGCCTCAAGCTGTCCCCCTGGGTAGAGTGCTATGGCATCACAGCTCACAGCAACCTCCAACTCCTGGGCTCAAGTGAGTCTCCTGCCTCAGCCTCCCAAGTAGCTGGGACCACAGGTGCCCACCACGACGCCTGGCTATTTTTTGGTTGCAGCCATCATTGTTGTTTGGCGGGCCAGGCTACATTCGAACCCGCCACCTTGGGTGTACGTGGCTGGCGCCTTAGCCTCTTGAGCCACAGGCACCGAGCCACATTGATGGCATCTTTTGGAAACAGGAGCAGAAGTCTTGCAAAACAAAGGGTGTTGATGCTGGAATCTTCAGCTGGGGCTTCAGTGAGGGAGACCCGGGTCTGGAGGGTGAAGGAGGAGGTTTCTGGTCAGGAGAGACCACTAACCTTGCTGTAGGCGTTTGCCTAATATCCCGAATTTGTCTGCCTGAGTTGGTCTGAGTCAAGGTCAGAGACGCACTGGACTGCAGCCCTCTTCTCAGGCATGTTGTCCTCTCGTTCGCCCCTCACTGGTGACAAGGGGAAGGGGACCCCATTTTGCCATGTTTATATACACAGTTTCACACACTCCTTGGTCCAGAGCTAGGCCGTGCTGCCCCAGGAGAATATTTCCCCAGACACCCCCCTCCCAGCTCAGGGACCTGGCACTGAGGCCTGGTTCTGCCTGTGTAAGCCCAGTTTCTCTTAAAAGGCACAGGGCATGGTGGAAATGTTCAAATTTGGTTGTCTTTTTTTTTTCTTACAATGATATATGTTATCTCTGACATTTAAAGCAAAAAAATATAGGCAGGGATTATTTGTTGCTTTTTATTTTTTCTTTTATCCTAACCACCAGCTAAATAAAAATGAGATGTTTTCAAAGAAATTTTTAGGAACCTGAAATTTGAACAAACCAACAGTGGAAAACCAGTCGTGAGATAATCAGGAGAAACTTGACCATTGACTGGTTATCTGATGCCATGAGATGAGTTTTTAATTTTATTTTTTAATTGACAAATAATAATTATACATATTCATGGGGTACAGAGTAATATTTCCTTAAGTATAATATCCAGAGATCACATCAGGGTAATTAACATATCCATTATTTCAGACATTGATCATTTCTTTGTGTTGGGAACATTCATTTTTCCCTTCTAGCTATTATTATTGTTAGCTACAGGCATGGTATAGAACCCTGGAACTTGGTCCTCCCAGCTAGCAGGAATTCTGTGTCTTTTAACAAATCTCTCCCTTGGGCGGCACCTGTGGCTCAGTGGGTAGGGCGCTGGCTCCATATACCGAGGGTGGTGGGTTCGAACTCAGCCCCGACCAAACTGCAACAATAACAACAAAAAATAGCTGGGCATTGTGGTGGGCGCCTGTAGTCCTGGGCATTGTGGCGGTCACCTGTAGCTACTCAGGAGGCTGAGGCAAGAGAATTGCCTAAGCCCAAGAGCTGTGACCCCATGGCAGAGTGACAAAGTGAGACTCTGTCTCTTAAAAAAAAAATTTCTCCCTGTCTCTCTCTTCTCTCTTCCCTTCCCAGTATGGGAGGATTATTGTTAATTATTTAAAGACTGATAATGCCAGTCTGGGCATAGTGGCTCGTGATTATAATCCCAATACTTAGGGAGACTAAGGAGGAAGATCACTAGAGGCCAGGAGTTCGAGACCAACCTGGGCAATGTACCAAGACCCCCCCCCCCCAACTCCACTAAAAATAAAAAAATGAGCCAGGCATTGTGGCATATGCCCGCTAGTTAGGAGGCTGAGGTGGAAGGATTACCTGAGCCCAGGAGTTTGAGGTTGCAGTGAGCTACGATTTTGCCACTGTGCTCTACCCCGGGTTGTCCCAGGAGTTTGAGGTTGCAGTGAGCTACGATTATGCTACCGCGCTCTAGCCTGGGTTGTCAGGTTTGTAGTATACTATAGACCAGGCATTTCTGCAGGGCTTGTTGACCAGAGTCCAAGTTCCTCACACGCCTTGAGGCTTACCAAGGGTGTATGGGACCCGGCAGGCTCAGGGTTAGGATTCTGGAAGTCCTGTTGACCAGATCCAGGAGCCTACACCCCTCTTCAGGTGCCGCAGATGACCTGATTACTATCTGGTGGCTGAGAACAGAATGCCTAGCAAACCAAAGATTACCATCGCCTGAGTCCTACCCAGGCATAGATAGAAATCACTAAAGCAAGTGAGGCAAGTTCACCCCTGATTTGTAAAGTACTCTGTGCTGTAATCACACGGCATGCCTGCATGATTTCCTTTTTCTTTGTACCTTCTTCGGACTGTTAATGATTACTTGGAGCACCTTGCTTTGAATAACTCAAATGAAGTTTATGTATTATGTTTACATCAACATGATTTATGATTTTTATTTATTTTATTTATTTTTTGAGACAAAGTCTTACTGCAGGGGCTGCTGCTCCGAGAGACAGTCAGCAGCCCAGGTGTGAGGGTGAGTTGCCTTTTATAGGCTTTGTGTAAGCATATTACAGAAGCGAAAGTGGTTAAGGGGGGTTACAACTCAGGTAGTCATAGATACAGCAATGGAACGATAATTAATACAGTTTCAGTTGACAATGGATACATTTTATATCACAATGGTTATGGTTATACAACAGTAATTAATCAAGTCTCAGTGAGTTCTCCACCATTGTTCATCTACTGAGAACTTAGGGGTTTTGTGAAACTTGGGACTTTTTTCCTTGTACCTGAAGCTTGTTCTTGGCAACTCTAGGAGAAAGAAGGGGGCCTGGGAACATGTTCTCGGCCACCCTGGGGGGGGAGGAGGGACTTGCCTTGTTCCTGGAGTCGACTCTAGGGGGAGAAGGGAGGAGAAGGGAAATGGGCTGGAGAGGGTGGGGGGAACAGGTGAGGGCTGGGGAACAGGAGTGGGCAGGGGAAAGAGGGCTGGGTTATAACAACATGAGACTAGGTGCACAAGGTGACGTCTGTAGGTTTACCAGCTTGCTGCCTTCACCGAGTTTCCATGCTGGAGTACAAGGAGGGCTGGCTAAGTCCCCCTCTACCCTGCTCCCCCAAGATTAGCAGAACTCCCTACAATGGAGGCCTTTCATAGTATATGTTTGACACAGAAGAAGGAAGGTAAAGAAAGAGGCAGTGATCTGCTATCAAGGCCAGAAGGCAGGGGTTGGGAGGCCAGTGCCTCAGGCAAACAAGGCAAGGAAGGATTGAAGAGGGAGCAAAGAATTTTACATGGTTAAGATTTAGCAAAGAAAAAAAATGAAAAATAAAGTTTAAAAAATGAGGTTGAAGATACTTGAAATCCTTGTGGTGGGGCTGAAGGCATGGTCTGGCCTGTGAGAGGGTGAAAAGAGGACGTACCCTTCACTCCCAGAGACTAAGTCATGAAGTGGGCTGAGCCAAGAGAAGCTGAGCCTTTATGGTCTTGTATCTCAACTTTGGAAATTATTTCTGCTACTGATAGTCAGACTTCTTCAATCGCCTACCTCCACCCTCAGACACATCCAGACACCACACACTGATCAATGCTGAGGAATACAGATGCCGTACTCACTGTTGGGCCACACAATCCACGCGTGATACACAAAGAAAATTTGCCCTAAACCATAGGCGCCAAAATACAATCATCATAGTGTGCCCCACCCCACCACACACACACACACAATTTGGACATCACCTTCCACTTACATGTGACTGAAATACATAAACCACACAAAAGAATGTCTTCTCATAAATACCATACACAATCCATGTATGAGCACAGACAAATGTCATGTGTGCTGAAAGGCACAAACACCCCAACACTGCACTTTCCACAGCCTACATCAGTGCTTTCCAACCTTTGTGCTGCGGCACTATGAAAGGATCTTAGGTGTGCCACAAAAATTTTTAAAGATCATTAATTCAATTATTTTTGAAAGACATTCAAAACATAGTAGGTTTATTCTTTTCTTTACTCTTTTTTTGATCAACATAAGTGTGTCACAAAAGTTTAACTATAGGTTCAAGTGTTCTGTGAGATTAAAAAAAGAAAAGTTGAAAAACATTGACCTACATGTTACACATAAGAAGAAAAGGTAGTAGCAGCATTCTCATCACCTTCCCAGAGAGATGTTGCCCACCATCCGGGTACAGGCACCAGCATTCTTGCATGGACCCACAACACAGAGCAACTAACAGAAACCATCTGAACACATCCAATCGGGGATACTACTCACAAAACATACACATGCCAGGACACAGCTCACGCTCACTGAGCCACATGGGCACATATTCTGTGTGTACTTGCTCTCTTTCTCTCTCACACATACACGCTAAAAAGCACAAGTTCTGTCCACATAAACATACCTACATACTCACACCCACAACCAGAATACACAGTGTCCTTAGGGACAAACAGCCTCCATAGAACCACACAGATGCACACTGAGAGTTTCACATAAATACACCCACATGCACACAGACACTTAAACACTTCATATTTGCTCCCTCCTCTCTCCCCAGTGACTATCCGTTTATTAACCCCCAATTATAACTGGGTAACCATTCTAGGGTATGGAGAACACAGATTCATGACTTGGGGCAAGAATAATTAAAATTATTCTTCAAGACTGGAATGAATCACAATGTGTGAGATTTATAGCCTTCCCATGCCAACACCATGTGTATTTTGTAGTTAGGAGAGAGGGTGAAGGCAGGCCCACAACAGCACAGAGACTAGGGCAGTTGTCCTCTAGGATGCTCTTTCCAGGCAGGGTCACAAGTCCTTCCATATTGACACATTACTAGAGACAAATTGCAATATCTGTTTAGACAATAGATAGCCCAGTGGGTTCATGGTCCAATTACTAAGTCAATTGATAGGATACTAATCCTCCCATCTTAGAAAGAATTGAAGACACTGAGGTAGATGGCCTTCTTACCTGCCACCTTGTGAAAATATACGCAAGACCCTTGAACGGATCTCCTTGGTCTTGGCTCCACAGACAATGGGGTTGACCACGGGTGGCAGCAGCAGGTAGATATTAGCCATAACTACATGGATCAGGGAGGTGGGACCACC